>JTDE01000504.1:184608-200390 GCA_014338405.1 Paragonimus skrjabini miyazakii
ATGCACATCGTTCCCAATTTGTACACAGTAAATTTAACGAGTAATATGCTTTAGGACAGTAACCAGATAGTGCAAGACGACCTTCAACGCAAGGTTAACTAAAACACACAACAACCTCGGCGAATATTGGGTATGTCTCAAAAATACGTTTACCGATTCTGAAAAGACAGTAAGTCAATACCTTAGGTTTGCATAAACTTTAATAGTAGGCTACCTCCATTGTGACTTCCAGGCAAGATCATGAAGCTGTCTTGTTTTATTACTTTGGTCTGCCTCGCGGTGGTACCAATTAGCTGTGCATTTTACTGGTTCAATCACGTGATTCAAATATGTAAGTCACCAAAGTTTGAACGTCAGCGTGTTGGTTGGTAAGAAAAAGTTGACCAGGATGAATACCGGAAAGTAGAAGTCGGAGCTGCTGCCTCGGAATAGTGACGAAGCCTAGGTACTGAATTAATCCGTAGGATTACACTAGCTAAGGACTTGACCATCTCGGATACAACCATCTTAGTCAAATCGAACACAAAGTTAGGTGACAAGTTGTTGTTCACCGTACGTCTGACCTTATAAGAATGTTCAAACGCCGAGGCACGAGTGTGTGAGCAAACAGTAGACATACCTTCAAACTAGCAAACCATGCGACAGTACCTCTAGTTGTAGTGTACTCAACCGCACGGAAGACGGGTTGGTTACATATCTACCGGGAATTTTAGGCAGAGTAGCTGCACAACGATAATGCGCAAGTGACTTTTTCAATGAATCTACCATAGACTTTATGGATTGTTCAACCTTTTCGCGACAAAAGTTTACATACTTCAAATAACGTACCAGATTGAGTTGGTCTACGAAAGGTCGCATATTCATATAAGTTCGACGATGTTGTTGGGGCCTTCGGATACAGTTTTCAAGATTACACTTCGTCAAACAATTAAGGTTCCGAGAAGTTGCTCGCCATTTCCGAACGCGAAGTCACTTGCAATAATTCACGGGGTTATGATTCAGGTGAACTACAACTAACCAAACAGGTCCTATTGAGCAACCGGTATCCTCAATCAATGGTTTCCAGGTTTTCCAAAGAAAAACTCTACGAGCCAACAATGATGGTGGTGCCAAAGCTGAAAGCTTTATTATAACCGCCCTTCGAAGGGGATTATATCAGTGCGTCGTTGCAATGTCGATTGGAGGCCACTGTATTACAGACGTATAATGCCACAGAGATCGTCTTAACCTACACCACAAAAAGGATTCCAATTCCACCTCTAAAACCGCAGATGCCTCCGTTCGCCAGATCCCATATCATTTATCGATTTTCATGTAGTTGCCAGGTCGACTATATTGCCATGGTGGAACGACAGATAAAGTTTCGGATCCCGGAACACATCCCAACATGAGTCAGGAAGCAGATAGCGCGGATGCAAGCTAACATTCATGTGTGCATCCGGCAACCGCCAAGTGGACTGCCAGCATCGGCGATCGCCCGTCATCTCATGAGGAGTCATCACCAGATGGATCCTACACAAGCAATCATCGTTGTTTACGAAACTAATACGCCCCGGTTGTTACGATATGCTGAGGTGGTTGCTCTGACACGTTGATGTCCACTTCTGTGCATTCAGAAAGACTCTTTTATTAGTGTAGCAATGCCATGGTAACGATAAGATTGACTGATTAGCGAACAGCTCCAACGTATGTTTCCCTTGTGTGTTTTGTGTCACACGACCTCTGTTTTCCGCCTTATAATCTTGTGTTCTGTACTACACACTCGATAGTATGCAGATAAATTTGCCAGGCCATAGACCGTACGCATTAATGTTTTCGATTCCCCCGGGAAAGCCTTGCATCATGTCGCCTTGCAGATGAAAATTTCGTACTACGACGGAGGAGGTCCTTCAAGTTAGCACCCACCCCTGGTTTGTGACCAGGAAATGTCCGAAGTTACAGTTTTTCCAATTGACCATCTTATTCATTTTGTATTTTTTCCACCTCCATTCCATGTTCGCACCTTTTGAAGTCAGAACAATTGGTAAACATTGGTTGTTTTAATGACCACAGTCCTTAATAAATACATTCACAAATCGTTTTACAGAGCATTGTTTCACGTCTGTAACTGGAGAGTCGCTATGACACCGAAGTACATATTTGTAGTCTTATGGTTGTCGTTCAATTGATTGTGCCGTTGAGCAAGGTCACTGACCAACGGTTTTTTCTCAGCAACTTTGCCGATGACCTAGCCGAATGACGCTGCCAAGCTAAGATGGATATCACACTAAGCTTTAAGGTAAATTCCAATGATTGGGTGTTCGTGCGCCTTCAGGTTAGGTAACGTGGACTAAATGTCTCCACTTAGCCCTAGGAAGTCTCCATCAGTCTTCGTATTTGCATGTACTTCATTGGGCACTTGTTAAGGTGCTGTCAAAGTGGCATTCTATGATGCATCTTGGATCCTCTGGTACAAACTGAGTCCCCAAACACCGTTGTACTTGCTGTTCATGTAACCGTAAGACCTGACCTCATTGCAAAACAAAAACGGTTGGCGTTATGCTGGGCGTTCAGGCAGTTCGTACAGATAACGGGTAGTCGGATCACGTGAATTTCAGAAACGTCGTGTATCGGTTTCCATAATTCAGCAGCACATAAGATGGCAACTGCTTTGCGCACACTGTTCATGGACCAACATAGAACCTATTGCGATCAACTACCTGCGGAGCGACTCCGTTAAAGATGGTCACTCTGCAGTAACTATTCACGTCCAGGTGTTGCCGCAGCTCATGCCCCTTGGGTTTTATCGTTTATCTAAAGATCACCTTCTCGTTATCACAGAATGATCGCTTGGAAATTTTAGGAAGAAGCTCTACCTCAGGCTTATTAGACATAGTTAACAGTAACAATGTGGTCCGTAACAATGTGATCCAGACAGGTACTGAACAGGTATCTGAGTAGATATACAAATCTTCTGCGAAGAGGCTTGCTCCAAAGTAATACTGCAGATACGACAGAAGTAGGCTTATGTTGAGTCAATAAAGCTTGCGGCTAAACGCTGACTGGTCCCCTCGGATTTCAAACATTTTATTGACTACTGCTAACTAAAATACGGGTGTAGGAAAAATCTGTTTAAGGGGCTGGCTAGCTGAAGAAACGGAAAGGGCATGTTCTTAAACAAAAATGGTTGGATGCTGTTTCCACTTGTTTTGCGTAATTTCTTCCTTACGTTTACACTTATTTATTGGTTTGTCGTTTGATAGACAATTGTCAGGTCTAACGATGTTCTGGGCCATGGTATACACCGGTACCAGTTAAAGCTGAAAGACTATGTGTACATAAATGAAAACAAACAAACAGGGTCGTGACATTTTTGTGTATTCAGCTAACGTTAGGTGGTCTTTCGACCGTTGAATCGAGCTGTTTAAAAATGGGGCATAATCAGGGACACCTAAGAAATAGAATATCTCGGGAAACATCATTAGTTTAGTTTGACAGTTGTACTAAGCGTAGGTTCTGATTATCCAAACTCTGTTCTCAATAACTCGCGCTACACCAGTGCACGCTGATTTCACTCTATTCAAGATCACGGATGATTTTGTTGGAAATACAGATGCAGATCATTCAAAAACGAATTCACAGTGAACTCAGTTCGAAACAGTTGTGGGCTAGTACATGTTTGAGGCATAATCGGATTGGGTAGTAGGCGCAGTTTCGTGGTCCTTGATTACGAGGCTGATAGTCAAGATAGCTAATCATACCTTGACATTTTAATAAAACTCATCAAGTCCACACACCGATCTCAGATTCTTATCGGTCACTCCGGTCTCCAAATTCTAACTTTATCCACTGATCTTGAGATCACTTGGGATGGAAAGTAGACTAGATAGAAAAATTAGTTTGCCTTACACGTAGTAAAACATTAGCAGCCTAAATAATCCTGGAAGCATCGATGTTTTATGTCGGTTCGCTGTTCAATAAATCTGCAAAGCTAGCCATTTAGTCATAGTTCGCAATAAAAAAAGTCGAAATATTCTTCTGTGCACCTGATCAGTTCCGTACTGCAACGTGATTGAAGGATGGGATTAAGTACACTGTAAACATGAGCATGTCAAAATTACAAGATCGCATTAGAAGTCGAACTTTCACTCACAGGGAGGTGTTCTATGATCTAAAGCAATTAATCTGTCACCGGCTGAATCAAAACTTTCTAATTACATGTCACGTTGCTAGGTTAAGCAAATTAAATTGCTCAGCCAGCCCAGGATCAATCTTCGTTAAATGCACGCACAGTTTTGTGGGTGCAGAATAGGTTGCACTTCAACGACCACAGTAGTTTCATCTTTGTACAACGTTTCGTATTCTGAACAATTGTACAACTTCAGTCAATAGTTTAGGCAAATGAACCAGACAGTTTAGCAGTACGCTTTGACAGTCCCCCATAGTTTAAAAATGGTCTCAACTTAAGAGCCGATAGATTGATTAAAAGTGATGTATCAGAGGAGTCAGTCGAGTACGTCCGTAATCCTGGTCACTGTGTAATAATCGTACGCACCCGATGTACGCAAACATACAGTCTTCCTTCCTACACGGTATAAATAGTTTTCACGCCATGTATCGGCTATGCACTATAATCAGGCCACGGTGAAAAAACACATCCGTTGAGTTCGGATCATCTGCACTATCGAACGTAAGAGGGACTCTAAGAAATTGGAAACCGGTTGTGTTCTGAATGCAGTAAGTGTGTAAGTGGTTTTGTTACCACAAGTGAATTACGAATCATTGTTGACAACCAGAACTTTAGAGATTTCTTTACTGTCAAGGATCTTATAACGGGCTCGAAGTAATTACGTCATGGGAAAGTAACTGATGAACTCTGAAGAACATATCCTTTACAGTAGGTTGGGGGAAAACCTGACTTGCGGAGCTTTTAGTTGACAAACCGGACAGTAATTTGGAATTCACAAACATGAGGGTAATTTCGATGAACCTGCTTGAATATATGAATGGAAAGCAACCAATAATGAAATAGCTGGCCAGCTGTTCATGATAATCAACCTCATATTGAATTTTCTTGTAGGTTAGAATTATTTAACATTGTCGGAGCTGGTTGGCTTAGTAGCTTGAATGTGACGATAAACTTTAGTGAGGAAGCTCTAGTTATACCGCGTTGTTATTGGCTCAGTTTTCACGTCACTTAACCCGTTTGTTGCTACGCCTCATATACTGACATTTATTAGAGTTGAGAGCATAGATTCGAGATAAGCTAGTCGTGAGCACATGACCATATGATTTTTTGACTAACGCAATTCACGGTGTGAATTCCAACCTCCCTGTGAGACGATAACTTATTAATGATCTATTTTAAGTTACCCTACACACGTTCACCCGTTGGTTGTATGGCTCGGTTGCGAGTAATCTAAAGCCAATTTTGTTAAAGATTGCATATCTCAGTATGCATAGTAAAACTAGTCTTTTACATTTATACAGTAGGCGTAAGAAACCGTTCTTTTGTGAACTATTGAAATAGGTTCCATGCTGCTTGCAGCTTTCGTACGAGAATTCTTCGAGTGTACCTGTGCAGTGCAATACGTGTTAGTTCGTCTTGTTTGAATGGTAGCTGTTTTACTGTCAATCTATTAAGTGCATATGTGTGCTGAGTTTTATGCTACCGTTTTTCCTAATTGAATACTGTTACAATTATATTCAGTGCTCTCAGTTCGTCCTGGTTTATATGAATTAAACACAGCTCACATTTTGCTTGCAACTCTCGCACTCATCTGAAATCATCAAACAAACATTGTCAAAAAAAACACTCTACTCAAGCATCTTTTTGTCAGAGCCTGTCGGTAGTGCGTATTCTTACAGCTACAGGGTCTGAATTCTGATCCATACCATCATGAAGCAACCCGTGGTCATGCAATCGTCAGGTGTAACAAATAAAACGGTTACTATGTTTCTTCTGTAGAAGAGCTTGCAACCTGAGCACTACTATCAAAGATATATAATCCAGCAGTTACGTGCCGTTAGTACATGAGACTTAATCTAAATCAGTGGCGAAAATGTGAACTGGCGTTCAGGTTCTGATTGTGGTATATAATGTTCAAAATGACTACCTCTAACAAGAACGAACATGTAGTCTGATGTTTCTTTTTGAAGCAGGCTGACTAGAACGCTATCTGAATGTGAAATCTACAATCGATTGCTCATTGGCAACCCGTTAGGTTTTTTCAACATGCACAGACGTACTTATAAATACGTTGTCAAAACGTGTGAAGTTAACATCTCCCAGCCAGTTGAGAACAACGTAGAGTGTAAACACTTATTCAAACATCTATGATGTTGGCCCTACTAATGTCAAGTTTATTGTTACAGCTTTCTGTTCAATTTCACGTGGTTTACCATCTCGTGCTGTTTTGCCCAATTATTGCAAAACTTGAAAGTGATCTTCCTCTGATACATTTCAAGTGTGCGCTGCACACTGACATGAGCACCACACGCTTTACTTTTGATGTAGTAGTCCAGTATCATGTAATGTTCTTATTCCTGAAGGAAATTCTCAGTGTATAGATAATGTATAAAGTTGTTTACGCGGCTGTGACCGACACCCACTAAAGCTTACCACTACCAAATTAGATCATAATTATGCGTTATCATGTTGGACATATCTTCATTGGTCAACTCTTCAAATGAGGTAGAAGCCACACAAAAAAATAATCACATTTTACATGAGGTTATCCAGTGATACAATTTACAGCGCTACCACCACTGGTCACTATCACATCCATTAAACTTCGTGGTATGCTTACGTTCATATAAGTAGTATAGTTTCGTCTAATGTCCTTATTAAGGCGCGTTTAGGTTTATAAACTTAATTGACTTTACATTAATAAATCAACCCATAGGTGATCAATAAATTTTGGTTATAGTAAGCGTTCAGGCCAAGAAAGTGCTTGTTCACCAGCAGCTATTTTCGTCCACTGAGGAAGTGCACTGTTAACTTTTGGTATAAAATTTGCTATATTGTTTTTAATGCGTTTCAGTAATGTTTACGCCTGCTGAGCAGGTGGAAATAGAAATCTGTTTCTGACATACATAAAGAATCTCCATTATCTTAGACAAAAGATTACTGTGCACGACAGACTTCTCTTGTTCGCTTCGATGTTTCCACGTGAACCATGATTCAGATGTCAAGTTTATTCAACTTCATTGTTCATTAAGTTATGTAACTTGAACTGCAATCAAAATTGATCGATGCTTTCGCAACCCCCACGGACTTTTTGATCAACTTCTCTCAAAGTCTATGATAATACAAAAAGTGCAATCAATTGTGAATGAGGTTAAATTTGCATCAACGAAAATCCTTTGCTATTTACCCTTACACTAAAGATGATGTCATTATGTTTTACTGGTAATCGCTCGCAATTTTTTCTCCTGCTGAGTGAAAACTTGTACACCAGTTGTGTAAAATTGTTCCAATGTACAATCACTAGAACTTGTCGTTCTCAGCAGCTTTCTATCTCCTTCATAACACATGATATTTGAGAAACTATCTCTGACATCACACCAACTCGGTTAGGTAATGGAGTTTACTGGCTTTCACTAATGACGGTCATCTGGACGTTAGCAACTAACTGCTAGTATACAGCGATATTTCCCGGCCTAGTTTGGGACAGTACGGATTTAAGTTTGTACATTTTTGACGTATTCTATATTTTCATTACTGTCAAGCATGGCGTCATTTTAGACGTCTCACATACTTTAATTAAACCTCTCGCGAATTATTTCAAACCTATTGCACATCGTAACCTTTTTAGAAATACAAAACAAAATACAAATATATCGGAAAGGTATAGTTTTTCTTGCTCGTACTGGGTGTCTTGTATCAGACAGTTTTATTTCAGTAGACAAAAATTATCATTTTTTCTTTACGCTTTGAACGATTTTTAAGTTCAATTAATCTTGTCCCGAAGATAGATTTGATGGAAAATTTTATTTATCTCTAAACAACCAATCTTCTCCCAAGAGAACAATTGAGCAAGAATAATCTAACAGCCGTTCAACTGCTTATCAGCCGATTAAGTTGCAACTATGTCTGGATGCGTGCACAACATTTCTTATTCTTGTAAATAATGGGTTATTTGAACATTCGTAAACTATTACGGTATATATTTGAAAATAAGGATATTTACAAATAAAGGGGTACGGTTTGATTGTGAATAGTACATATACGTTATATGCATATTGTTCCCCGATTAGTAAAGTTTGGGCTGAAAATTAGAAAGATATACCGTTTTAGAATTTGTTAGTTTAGTTCAAACTACTATAGCTTCCATTCGTTTACACCGATTTCTTGTTTTAATATTGGGGGACAAGAAAACTGATTTTGTAATTCTCAGACAAAACCTCAAACACTTTTTGAGTTTTTTAAGTTAACCTCTGATCACTCTGTATACAATATCTATAAGACTTGTGTAACAGTACAAGTAGGCTACATTTCTTAGTCAATTAGTTGCTTGGATTTTCTTAGATTTACTATATCATTTTTATTGATATGATCCAGTCAAAAGTTTCTGATTGATCCTGCTGAATATATCAGAACCATATTTTCTAGCGTTAGTTTTGATCTTATACATAAGTTGAACTGGAATAAATCATCATTGCTTTCCGGGCTCTATAATCGTGTTGGTTTCCCAGTTAGCAATCCTCTCCTGAGTTGAGTAAACTAAGCAAATTGTAATTGTTTCTCAATACGACCAACTTTCATTTAATCATTCAGTCTATTGAGTGCGATAGAATATTTTTAATTGTTGGAGGCTAGTGAATTACAATCCGCTGAATATCATGTAACGATCGTTTCTAAATTGGTCCTCAGTGACAGGTTTGTACCTGCATGAATTCATCCGTTAGAGAAGTACAGTCTTGAAAAAAAGATCTGGATGGCTTTAAGAGCTCAACCACACAAACTGCCTTGTCCGCCTTCACGTCTGCTGTAATCTTACGGCGGTGTATTAACTTGGCAACCACTTGCACAGGGTGAGTACATTTGTTGTTGTTCCTGGTAGCCTCGGTCACCGCAAGTTGCGTGATGTCACAAAAACACCGATGATTTACCCGGCCATCTTTTCTCACTCATCCTTTTGCATATCACCTTCATTTATCCGTCTAAATTCGTGAGCACCATCAGCTCCGTATTTAGGCTTACAGTAGCTTTTTTATCCTAAAATTTGATAGCATTGTCAAGGAAAACTAACTTGCTCGGTCCGGTCCACCAAATAGTAACTCGTAGGTAAAAACAGCCGCCATCACCTTGTATTATATGAACGTTTACTTCGTCTATGCAGCCTATCGCAGTGAAGTTGTCACACATCAGTCCGCTTTTCACATTCCAATCGATCGTTTATTGTCTTGCTGTTTCTTAACAGGCAGAGAGAGTTCTACCTGAATCTGGCTATTCGGACCAATGGATAAAAGTAACAAGAACGAATGGGAAAGTTGGTTGAACTTAGAACCAGTTTATCAAGAGTCATGTGACTAAAATTTACCTAGACTCGCACTCCAACATCGCACGGCTTTGCTCACTCCCGGTTCATAGTTGATCGGACTGTGCACATCCGTAAGAGTACAGTGGATCTGAATGGAGAGAATGCAGCAGACATGACATCACCTTCATAGGTCCGTCTTAACTGATCGGTGCAAAAAACAACCTGTCCTGTTAGTTCAGCTGGGTTGTTAGAATATGTAAAATTCCCCTTACCTGGTAAGAGCTTGCCAGCTGAGTCATTATACTTTCGATTGTTATGGTGCAAATAGAATCACTAGTGCGTGACCAACTAATATCCGGTTGGGCGTTATGGTCACAGGTAAGTTTGTGGCCATTTATCGCGAACGCGTGTAAAGCACTCGACACCAAGTGGCACATGCCTGATGACGGGAACGTGCACCACCCGTACGAATCCACCAGTAACTCCACCATTCTGCAATAACATGTGATCAGCCCAAGTCTTGTGACATCGAAATATCTGTGTAACACGTCGGATCTTTTAAGTGGTAGGTTGAGATACCAGACTAGCACTTTGTTGGCCTAATGCGATCAGTCGAGCAAGGAATGTGAGAGAATCACCTGAACGGAGAGTACAGAGTGAGAGTGAAGGGCAGAAACCAAACGGAGTGTCCAACCTTCCAAAGGTTCCAGTAACCTAAGTCCAATGGCTGAACGAGGACCATCGGAATAAGGTGATTATTTGACACATCCCTGTTTGGTTCGCTTGCCCAAAGCAGATTGTTAGAGTGGCTAGGTTTGATGCCCGTGTTGGCTTGGTAGACCGATAAGGGAAAGACGAGACGAGCTTTGTACGTGAATTTGGCTGAACACAGATGGTCTTTTACGATTCTGAAGTTCAGTCGCAATTGCATGATGGAAAACATACATACGTACATAACTTGAAGCGTAAAGAATAAACAGTGGAAACTGCCAGACAGCTCATGGTAAATTGAGACAAGATGACAGCAGCTTATAAATATTCTATTCGTGTCATTATAACCGCGAAACTAAAAGTTGAGAACAGCTGTTTTCGGTTATTCTCATGAGGCGTATACCAGAGCAAAGGAATGGTAATAATCAAGTCTACTGCTTGTTGAACAGTCAGAACGGGATGTTGGTGTGTGCTGTGTGCAGATGAAACAAGTGACCGATATGTAATAACGTGTTAATGAGAGTAACGAGTGGATAGAGTTCGGATGGTTTATTTATTGTCTGATACGGAAGGTTCCTTCTGGCGCATAGATGAGGGTTTATACAGTCTGATTATGATCTGCTTCTTGCGCTAGTAACAGTCACACTCCGACGATTTATGAGTGGATGCACGACGTTTTAAATCATTTTAAAAGTTCTCTCGACTGTGACTTGATGACCCATGTCAGTCAAATCCGATTTGATAGCACTCGATATAAGTTTCGTTGCAGGATGGCAAATTCATTTTGGACGGCTGCCCCGAATCCTGTTTGATAGTCGCCGAGTGGCTTTCACAACGTAACCAGGTTGCCAACAGCATTGAGAGGATAAATACGAAATGCTGAGCAATGCTTTGGCAAACGACCTTTAGGATGTGAGGCCCACACCAGTCGGTTCTTAGGTAAAATGAACATCCGTGTGGCACGGTAGATCTCGGTAAGTGCATTTGCTAACTTACGACTAATCAGTTACAGTTGTCGTATTTAACTATCCATGGTGTTTGGTGTGCACATCGTTCTTGCTCCACCGGTTAGACAGCAAAGCACATTTCGCTTCTGCTTTCATGAAACGAACTACAGAAAAAATGTGTGCTTGTCTGTCTACATCTTCCTATGAGCGTATATTTGGGTGAATTTATCCATTTTACGATGCAATTCCTCGCTTAGAAAGATATACCTTCCTTCTCTGTATCCGAAGTAAACTGTTTATTTGGACGCGTAAAATCAGATTTCAGCGAAAGACTCTGCAGATCGGTGGTATCTTTTGTCAATTGTTTTTAGTCGAAACATCATCGGATATTTGCTTCTGCCCAATGCATTTACGTAAGTTTCATAAAACTATTTTAACCAGCACATCTGAACAGTGATGTGATGTCTACATAAAGTGTGGACGGAATTCACAAACCCGTGTATAATTCAGAACAAATACAATCATACTTGTTCTGATCAATTCCAGTATTTGAACTAGCCATCAGTCTAGATTATGATATGTCAAGAATTGGGCATACTGGTGACCTCTCTTTATGAACACTGGAGAGTACCACTCGGTCTGGTTTATTCAAAAACAGTTACGTTGATCATTTCAAATTGGCAAAGTAGTATTAACTGACTTTGCTCTAGTAATTTTGTCCTCGATTCCATCATTCCAAGCTTAGACTGATTTGACACAATATGAGTCAACTTGTTCAACTAACCTGTTTTTTCTGCCAGAGCTACTCCAACTCCTTCATCCGGCTTTGTCCCAAAAAATATTACTACTGTTCACTGCTCACGTATGGGTTCTATGTTTTCAATTCAGCAGGCTGCACCCGCATGCTACGTTATCACAGTGCTTATAGGAGACATGCGTGAGGGAAGATTTTGCAACGTTCAGCGTTAAATTCTGAAGATGAGATCAGTCTGTTCATGTACTGATACACGTTTTCAAACTGGACCATTAAACTTATTCGATTATGTTCAACATTTAAAGAACAGAATTTGGAGCCCGATGATAGTATCTTTAGCATCACACTTTTGAAAGTAAGCGACAAGTACTTCCGGATATATCATTCGAGGTTATTTGGAAAGGGGACTTGCTATTTGATCGAATTCAGTCCGTTAAGCAGTTTAGTTTTGTTTGCTCTTTGCTTGTTCGTGCGTCTCCTTGTGTGCATATTCCCCGTAATTGTCTTTGCCTGATGATAATTGCCGGAAACAGTTGTCTACATCTTTGGATTTTCATGAAGTATTTTGTTGCGGATTTTTCAATTAATAGTTTTGTCATCCATTCATAAATATCTTCGTAAACTTCACAATTCATAAACTGTTCTTTCATAGCTAACTACTTATATATGTACTTCACATTTAAGCTTATTCTTATTGTTTCTCTCTGTTTATAGAAATATGTGATAGATAAAAGGTACCATTTGAAGAGGCGATCACTGTAGAAAAAAGAGGGTCTATATGGAGCTGGTCTTTGAGGGTGTGTATGCTACGCGTCAAACAACACAACGATTGAGTAGTTCAATTAGGAGAATGTATAATGCATCTGAACTTTTTGTAATCTCTCGGACACAAAAATTGTGTTAGAGAGTCCATTGTTTTCTGTCCAAAGCCGCCTCCGTCCTCGAGAAAAACGATTGATGCAATCAAAATGAGTGAAACAGTCCAGAACGGTAGAGAGGTAACCTTGGTTACATTTTTACCTGTTCGACCTTTAGTCTGCTAAATTCAATGGTGGCTTAGTTACCCTAACTATTTTTTGCGGTCACTATCCTTCTAATTTCTGATTCGAAAATGTTTTCAGGTCTCTATGCACTATATAAAAACCAAAGAAATTACGTCAACCTAGTCCAATATTTTTACGGTTTACTGAGGCAGTTGCAATCACTTGGCTAACACTGGTATTGTGTAATCAGAAAAAACTGGTCGTAAAACTGACCTGTCACTAGACTTAGAGACCTATCTTGACTTGCTGATTGATTTTCCACCTCCTTATTTGCTCATCGTAAAAACCGCTTCATGCTATCGTAAAGGTGGTACTCATGAGTGAATACGAAATGCTTGCATCCACCACTCTCCGTGTTCTATTTGTATTGATCAAACTTCTGAGATCAGCCAACCGTTTCAACCTTCTGTTATTATAATCGACCGTAACATTTAATGCCTTTCAATTTGACTGATGCATTGATTATGCTAATTCTTGAGATACTAAAGACCAGAAAGCATTAGATCACGTGACATGTCAGTGGAATCTGTCCATCCCACTCTCCTAGAAGTTGCATCAACGGGTAAACATAATTTGGGTGCATGACAATGGATCGGTAAATAAACAAATAAATAACATCCTGTTGTAGGTATGCTCGTTTCCACTTGCACGTGGTTCCTGTTCAAATGATTCAAACGCTAACTATAAGAAAAGCTTTCGCAAACGGTTGGTCCCGATGACTACCAGTGAACTGGTGGACAGCTGTTTCGACCTAGTTGGGTCTCATCAGCACCACGCACGCCGCAGAATCCAACCCACGACCAAGTCCATGCACTTATCTACTAGACCAACCGTCTGCAAAAACCCTCCATCAACCCATTCTGGGGCTGTGGTAGATGCTTGCTTGTTTGCAGGTCAACCATAAAACAGCAGATCGATTTCAGCCTATGAGCAGAAAGAAGCGCAATGGCTAAGGAAACTATAAGTAAAGCTATGAACCGAATATAATTGAATTACTGAAGGTTGTTGATTCTAGGCTTCCCTGAACGACAACAGGCATCTGAAGATAACAGTAAATCTAAGTGAAATAGCCTGCGCAATTTTTTGCCATGACATGATGGTACTGCATTGATCCAAAGGGTTACGCTGACTAGCATTTCAGTCGTTCCAGTTGCAGCCTTGTCAGACAGGCCAAAGGGGAGCAGTCAGACGAAAAGCAGTTACACTCATAGGAATGTATGTCGCACTACTGACCGCGTAGCAGTGCTTAGGTAGTGAGGCACGATCCTATGGGCATACAGCAGAACTATTTTCATAGTTGCGGCACTGCTGTCTTCCGTATCAGGAAGAAGGGGGTTAGAAAAGGTACCCTCAAACAAAAAGCACTCCGATCGCCCAACGGTTGACCGTGACCGCCGGCGTATTATGCAATACGGTCGAAAAACATTTGGTATCTCTCAAAAGCCTGTTCTAGCTTCGAGTACATCCACTGCGCGCAGCAGTGCTCAGAATGAGACATTGCCTTATTCACTGCGCCCTCGGGTTAGGCAAGCCCCTCACTGCCAAGTGAGTCAGACTCTTGAGTCATTAGCTCCGAGTAAGGTCCTCCGAAAAAAACTCTCTATCCTGTTTTCTCACAGGTCAGACTTTGAGTTAGTTACTCTGAGTGGGGTCCCTCAAGTCAACCTCCTTTCTTGGTATAAACGACCGGGAAGTATCAGAAGTTATCGTTCTCTCGACAGTGACATTACTAACCGATCCCGACTTTCTCCTACTGTTTTGCCTCAAAGTTCTCGGCCTTCCATGTACCCTCGGGTGGAAACTGTTTTCTAAAGCAATGACAATTGGTAAACACTGGCACCTTCAGAGTTCGCACTGTCCGACAAGCCAGTCAGTAAACTGTTCTGGCGAACACATTTTGAACTTTGGAGCTTGATGTGTGTAGCTTGTGGAAGACGCGAGTCTATGATTCCAGCACCGTTGTTCACTTTAGCCCAACTGTAGATAACTTTCGATCCAAGCGCTTCTCTCTTAGGGTCTCCGGTGACGCCAAACCGGGACCTCGTGGTCAAGCTGAAATGGTAGTCGCACTAATTCCTAGTGCAGAGCAATGTTTGCTCGATTGGATTTCAGTGAGCAGTCGCTTGTGCGCTATCAGACTCCATAGATCGGTTGAAGTATGTCAACGAAAATCAGATAAACGTTGCGTATTCATTATATTGACGTACGCTTCAAGAGATATCCGCTCGAATATAACCAGAGGTGCACTCTACGACGCCCTCGCCGACCTTATGACGCAGACCAAACACTTTGACATCATCATCATACTAACCGACTACTTTGATACTCAGCTTGGCCGCGATGGCGTGTATGTTTAGAGTCTGGTCGCAATGCATTGACAGTGATGAAAGACTGTTGTAGCTGTGTGCATTGCACGACCTCTATATTTCGAGCACTGCATTTCCATACAGGAAGAAGCATTGCAAAGTCCTCCATGTGCTTCTCAGATATGGCCACAACTCGATCATACAGCAGTCAGTTACAGGTGACACCACTCTGTTAAGCACTGCCGTGCCTTTTGGAACAACCACCTGCACTCGAACCATGTTGTTGTGCGTGCCCGTTTCGTTTTGTCATTTGCTAGACATTATACACTCGTAAATGCAAAGTAATCAATTGATGTTCGAGTTAGGAGAGTAAAACGAACGCCTACCAGTAGGCGTTAGTGAGCAACTTGTCCAGTTTGAGTCAGGTGAGAGAGCCTAACGAACCTTGGGGAAGATCGTAACAGCTATGAAATTTTGCTGTGAGAAAGTCTGCTTCGAAGGAACTGTGCATTTGCGACGGAAATGGATTTGCCATGTCGATAAACCTCATGAACATG
>JTDE01000504.1:204089-229527 GCA_014338405.1 Paragonimus skrjabini miyazakii
ATGTATTTGGGATATTGATGTAACGCTTGAAAGATAAAAGAAGAAACTTTAGAGTGTATTTTGTCATGAAATTATTTCATTTTCATATATGAAATGGACGCTGACAACCGTAGCAATCGTTACGTCCTTGGATCAGTATTATATGCAAATGAGTGCGTTTGTTTGTCGTGGTATCGAAGTGCATAACCCAAGTGCTGATTCTCCAAATAGGTCGCCATTGCGCCGTTCGTGCTCTTGGCTTACGATACTGATACTTGTGTGTCTCTGCATAAGCAGTTGCTTGCTGTTTTTCACCTAGAATCTTCTGGTGACTTTTCTTCCCCATAATGATTGCTCAGAGCCGCGTGCTAATTTCTGTCACCGAAAATGCACTCTTCTTTCCTGAGATCGTGCCAGTAGCCATCTGGATTGCTAAAATTGAAGCTTTTTTTTACTGCATCAAGTAGTTATCGAAATGGTCAGAGACTCACACTACGTGAAATTATGAACGTGAGAGATGTCGTGCTGTGACTAGAACATCTGGAGAATTATGGTGACATGTGTCTGGAGATGATCGGGTCTTTCAGACGATTGAACAATTGGAAGCGACAGTTAGGGATGAATGACAGAAATAGTAAACCATTGCTATGGGAAATTTATTTAGAGTTATAACAAGATGACTGATTTTAGTAATACTTTCCCGAAAAATTGGTCGGTTATGCAGTTAAATCACATACCATGTTGCACACTAATCCTATACGTTTATGAATTCGAATTCAAAAGTGGATATGCATTTTGTAACAGTATGAACTGAGGCGCAATTGTTTCAACTTTGAATATTCTAGCTTGAGATGGAAATGTAACATACGAAAATAGCGTGTTGGTTTGACCACATTAGGCACGTAATGAAGTAATTAGCCAAAAATATTCTTAGATCTAGTAGAAGTCAATGAACTGGCCTTCTAGGATTGATACCAGAAAATCCACATTCGATTGTGTAAACATAGCCTACTGGCTGATCGTGGAAGAACCTGTTCAGTCGTATACATACGGTAACATTGTCTCGGCGTTCCGTATCATCTTGAATTCTGGACCCAACTTCTATGTCATCCCAGATTCAGTGAGTGCAACGGTTTAGTACAAACAATGCACCTATGTTTTTAATTGGTCATTTGTATGCTTGAATACATTGGAAATATGCAGGAGGCGAGAAGGATTGTCATATGCACTTCCAAGTCAGCATATTCTCAGCCAGTGTGTACAGTTCTTTCTCTACACAAAAATCGTTTGATAAATCTCGTTTGCGATATGGTCTTACAAACACCTTAGTTTTTCATCCGCATAAGACCTGTCGAGGAAAATTACGTATACACTATAGGAAAACATAGGCTCAAAAACGCAGTTAAACTTGGCAATAACTAGTGCCGACTACTTACTGTTTTTGAGAAAATCCTCAATGTATTATTTATGGATCCAGTGACTGGCCACAATGTAGTTCGGAACGCGTTTACCGGAGTAGATAGCCAAACTTTTTATGCCTGTGATAAACACTCCTCTGCGTTTCGCCCCAAAATCCGGTAGATGGAAAACGTATTCTCGAAAGTGTTTTTGGGTGTTTTATGTCGTGCAGTGTAAGTTTCAATGTCAGATAAACATAAATGGAATTATATCTGTCAAACTCAGTATGAACACTTGTAAAAACCCACAGAAATCAAAGGTTGGATTTCGATAACTTATACCAAAACTTATTATGAGCTCAGGTTTCTGCTGCCCGTTGAAATAACTTTTTATGGATTTCAATCATTATGCGGAAAAAGTCAAAACCGATTAGGTAGTATATGTGAAGATCCAATGGTTCCACAAAATTCAAATCAGAAGTAACATTTGTTCGTTTGTGTGTTACCAGCTGAATCATGAAGCCATGTAACGGACTTGAAAGCATTTCTGTTTTTTTTCCAGTTACACTGCTGTCTTTTAAGTTTAATCACATCCTCCTGTTATGAAGCCAACTTTTCTGAAACAGACAAGCTGAAATTCAGCAACGTGATTATTGAACAAATGGAGCTGGACTACTATCAAGTAGTTTGGCGAAGGTTAATATTTCGTGGGCGGAAAATTTGAACTGCTGATAGGTTTGCTGCGTAAACATCGCCAAGAATGACAGCAAGTTACAGTGGGTTCTCACAAATAAGAGCAGACTGTCTAAAATAAGGTAACTAGTTCTTTAAAATTGTGTAACGTTTGAATGATTTAAGCCAAACTGAAGATCACCGTCTGCCTAAAATACGATTTAAATGCTCATCACTAACATCCGTATCACTGTCATTGTCAGTATTACAATAACTATTATCATCATTATTGTTATTATTGTCATTAATACTACTGACAACAGTAAAACATAGTTGGCTGACACTGATGACTACTTGTCGTGCAGCAATGGAGGTAAAATAAAATATCGTGTTAAGGGTAAAACATAAGGACTTTATTGCATACAACCTTCATGCTTAAATGCAGAGAGCTGACATCAAAATTCCTTTACCAACGGTTTACGTGGTATCCACGTCTCCCAGATGCACAGCAGATAATAATAGGTAGAAACCACAGTAAAGATGATGGAAGTATTACTGCTGCTACTAGTGGTAGTGGTGGTGATGCTTGAGAGCGTAAACACTGCTGTTTCGCTTCTACCACACCATAATTCTTGATCATACGATTCAAGCTGAGGCAAATGTGTTCATTCCAGTTGTAATGATGTGTAATTATCTTCACGTTGTTCATATGTATGTATGTTTATATGTCCGTATCTCTTAGATGCTAATTAGGTGAGTCCTGGAAAGCCAGCCCGTCTCTAATTTTCCTTCAAATCAAAAGATTAGGCCATCGAATTAGGACTGGATTCCACGAGTTTTTTTTATTCTTTGCATAAAATAACTGATATGAAACTAACGGGTAATCCATCTTAAAAATGTTAGTCAATCAACTCACGGGTTATGTTATACTCCATATTCTTCCGATCCTTCACTCACCCATTTCAAGGATATATGACAGAAAATATCTCAACACCAGGCTGCAAGCCAGTAATTGAAATGAAACAAGAAAATGGAAGTTTCTTTTTATGATCCTAAATGTGCCATATGCTTCAGATTGCCAATTTTTACATCCAATCGCTCCAATCAGCGAATATGTAATGGATATGGAGGACGGGGATTTTCTTGTCAGGGGTAGACAAGTTTACTCACCCAGATCCTAGCAGTGTCGACCACCAGCTAGTGGGTGAGAAAATTCGGCTCCACGACGGATTTGAGGAAATTCCTGGGCGCGAATCAACTGCTCTAAATCCAATGCTCCTCAGTGCAATTGCCAGAAGCATACTGAAACTCCATGTTGAACTTCTGATACAAACCAGTAAATACACGCCCTTCCGAGGAAAATATGCCTAGGTTATCATATGGTTTGCATCATGAATAGTTTATGTAAATTCCCTATTTAACAGATTGAAACTAATCGCTTTCAAACTGTATTTCACATACTGTTGTGTAATATTTCGGGATAGTTTGTCTTCCAGACCTACTTAACTAACTTTGTAAATGAAAATGGTCGCAGATTTTTTCGAGTGACGTAATTTTGTACATTCTTAGAAACTAAATCGATAAACTGCTTTGTCTCCCACCACCAAATACCCGTTCCTCCATCCCATTAATATCTGCTCGATTGTGATTCGATTGACACTATAGAATAAAATGAACACAGTTTACGTCCTACACTCTAAACGGCCAAGACTAGAAGCCATAGGGTGATTCTCTCGTTAGTTCAAGCTTAAAGTAAGCTCCCTTGAAGTCCCAGATACTTTGCCACAAATGACCCAGATTGCCAGAAGCCACTTTAACCTTAGATATACCGCAGCTGTTGTCGATAAAATTTCCTAACAGCAGAAACCGACAAACAACTTCCATAAATTAATCATATAACATTGACAATACGCGACCCTACCACTCCAGCTGAAGTAATTTGTATTTTGAGTGCTATTCATTTCCCAGTGCAATATACGGGTTAGCTATAAGCTGAATCCTGTATACCTCATACCCAACCCACAAAACGCGCGTTAAGCATCTCTGAAAATTACATCTGTAGAAAACATTGTAAACTTTAAAACATTGTAAGAAAGACACTGTAAAGCATTATAAGCTGCAACCATCCTCATAAAACTTCGTTGATAAACATTGGACGTAACCAACCAAAACCTTTAGTTTTTCATCGGGAAAACAAACACCTGGAAGCCGGAAACTCACAGCGAATGCCATACCGATAAAAGCTCCGGTGTTCTGAGTTAAAGCGAAACGATTCCATGGGATGGGGTTTTTTAAACGGTCGACCGCCACGTTATACGAGTTCAGCATAATTATCATCAAGTACTGGGAGTAACTCTTCAAAATCTCTTGTAAGAAGGCACTAAAATGATACAACACCTCGGCGACTCACGACATCCATTCCACCATCGGATGTTCTAGTCATATTGGAGCCTAACAAAACTTAATTAACGAAAATTAGCTTCGCACTAACTCCCATTCTGAAACATCCCCCACATATAACTCAGGGCAGTTATCGAACTACGGTTTGAACAGTCACGTGAAATAAAACGAGATAAGCAATATGCACTCCTATCGGGTTAAAAAATATGATTACGAGTTCTGTATTTCTGATATTTCTAGTAATCTTAATTTCCTCCATGTATATCAGTTCGTCCGTTCACACTTTACCCGGCTGACATCAGTAATGTACACATATAAACCTGCCGTACGACAATCGGATACCCGAATCAAAATTCAAGGTATGTTGGATAGAATAGTGCGATAGTTAAACGGTGTGCTAAAATCTTCCGCGATCCGTTCATCAGTTTGTTTGAAAACTTTCATTTTGACTTTCAAATTCCTGATAGTCGAAAAGTTACAAGCGTTATTGCAATACACAACAAAATTCCGCCTGTTGCTAACGTATTGTTTACTAAAAAATATTTCCGAAGAACAATGAAATTAATCGCAAAATTCTAATCTGTATATTGTCAGTTACATTCAACCGTTGTTGTACTCGCTGGATTAACGGGTATTAGATTTTCTAGACAAAAATTTAAAATGAAACATACTCCTAAAATGTATGAAGCCCAAATTTTTTCTTCTTTTCTAGACCCGTTGTTCCACGTGAACGGTTTGTTTCTTCCATTGTATGCGCTCGATTGCCAGTACGGTGTTAACAACCTTACAAGACGACAAAACAAAATTAATTGGCGCAGTTTGGCTTCACTGTTGCTATTTCTGAATTTCAGTATATTTTCATGTCGCTGCTTAAGGGTCAGAAATAAAACAAACTACCTGACTTCCATAATTTATCCCAAACGAAGCAAGCCCATATATTCATTTGTCAGATTTACCGGGGTTGTTTTATCGCACAACCACACACCGTTGACACATACAAAAGTAGCTTAATGAGAAACTATTTAACTATTCTTCCACGTGTTGCGCTATAAGGTCGTGTCGTTTTAAGCGCTGCGTCGACATTATACACAAAATCCCACAAAGTCCGTAATACTACAAAGTAAAGATAAGCACAAATTTTAAGTTTATGTTACATCATTACAACACACGATTTTTAAAGTTAGTGTGGCCCAGAGGGTTAGATGAATTAGGTTTTGTTCCATGTATTTAACAACAGTTTTTGAACCATAGGCCAGCCCACACCTAGTTTAGTTGTGTCTTCTTTTACGACAATGATTACTGTTCGTTTTCCTCCTGCGACCTAATAAACGGTATACTGTTATCGATCATTTGGAATTGAATCAACACGATAAATATTATTTAGATTTACCACGTATCGGTAGTGCATCGCTGAGTTAGTGGAACGAAACCAGCTTTCGAGTTGTGCATCAGACTTAGGTGTATTGTCAGTTCATGTCGTCTTCGTATTTGTCTTTCATTTGTATTAGTGTTGTGAGCCAAGAACAAGGATGCCACAAACGTTGTATATTTAGGAAACTAACACGGGTTAGGTGTTCAAACAGGACAAAGACCCCCATCTGCATATGGCAATCGTCCCAGAAGGTCCCGGCTGCCACAGACGCTAATGCTCAGTTCCTTTGCGTAGCCAGAACCCTTCCATGGCATATAACACTGTTATGTTTGTGTAGCATTTCTTCCCGTGTTTTTCCGGCGGCTACTTGGACAGCAAAATCCATGCTGTCACCC
This sequence comes from Paragonimus skrjabini miyazakii, assembly GCA_014338405.1. NCBI lineage: Eukaryota > Metazoa > Platyhelminthes > Trematoda > Plagiorchiida > Troglotrematidae > Paragonimus > Paragonimus skrjabini miyazakii. The sequence goes on from JTDE01000504.1 coordinate 210,305, forward strand.
CGCTAATAAATAGTGGTGGTGTGAGTAGTATGGGGCGATCGCTCATCCTCATCACACTAGACCTGATAAAAATGGGGAAGTTATACTTTATTCAGTTCTCATGACTATCGCGGAACTCTCTTGGGTTTTGAGGAGCTATGTGAAATAAGAATGTGAGATAATATCGTGAACTTCCGTTTAACTATTCATCAATCCCATAGACCTTGATTTCAATAAGTGAGGGGATTGACAGCTAGTACGATTTGTACACAGTGTTTACTGCCCACTTGTTTTACTGCAGTAGCCACAGTGTTATAATATGGATAGTAAAGAATAGGAGACTGATAAATCGACTGTGCACAAGTTCGCATGTTACCGTTTATGTTCATACTAACTTAAATGCAGTACCTCTGATATGTCTGCTGAACTGGAGCTCGAGGAGTAAACACCTTTGGATGACGTAGTTGCTGTTGTCTCACATCAGCCCTTGATGCAAACTACAATCCTAATCGGGTCCTCGGGAAAGTGGCTACTTAGCAGGGACGATCAATTTGTGGCAGGCATAGTAGGATTACGGGTAAGTAGCAAAGGATTTTTCCCTAAAACGAATTAAACATTAATAAATGAGAGTCTGTCACATACCCACAGACTTCTAAGCCTTTTGAAAAGAAGCCAAATACTCGTAGTTCGCTCTTGTTGGATGTCGTCAGTAGTTAATACGCTTATCACAACCGGTATTTGAACACAAAAAATTTATTGATTTCTATGCTTTTACCTTGAAGATTAGTGCTAGTCGTGGATTCTTCGAATGGGTTAACGGGACAGTTATTGTCTCTTTGAGTTATTTTAGCAATGCCCACAAGTGAATGAGGCTGCGTGTTTAAATACGATAATTCGGTTGTGCCTAATGCGGGGTCAATGGTGTAGAGGTCAATATGGTTGCCCGATGAAAGAGTCGCTGGAGTTCTGGTCATAGCCGCGGCAAGGAAATGCACTAATGACAAACTCTGACAAGAGCAGAACTCGAGTCTAGTGATACTTCATGAAAGGGGCTGACTGAAATGTCCACCGGAATGCGACTGCTGTGGTCAATTGTGGGTGATGTTCAGAATGAGACAATGACTCCTGACAACAACAACGAAAAACAATTTACGGATGCCCAGCATTTACCAACCTATTTGACATGCACTACTGTCACAGCTGCGATGTAGACACAAGAAACTATTTGCGAAACGTGACGACAGAACAATTCGGCGTAGCATGTCCGTATTGAAAATTTTCAGATGGTATTGCGTAAATGTTACATTTTTACCAGATCTGTAAGTCGTAAACTCAAAAATCCATTTTTCCATGTCTGGATCTCCAAATTTCGAAAATTTTCTGACACGACATACCACATTTAACGTAGGCGGTGATGTTCATTGATGTCATACCACTAGTGGTTTACGCAACACTGTAACACATGCATCGCTCCATAAATTCTTAACAATTATTTGCTGTTCGCAGTCACTTTCTACTCGGCAGATTTGACCATTCTTTTCATTCATATTCACAACGGTTTTGAATCTGACCAGAAAGTACGGTTGGTTGAGTCGTCGTTCACCTTAACAGCGACGTGGAATAGCCCAGAAAAGTTTAGTGAAAAAATTTAAGCATTGATAACAGAAATCTAAGCGGAGGAACTAGAACTGGTGTGAACACAGGTACGCCGTTGACTGTGGCGAACAATCATCTCGGATAGCGTTTCTAATCAGTGACTTGAGTGATCACGAGGACACCAACCAGGCAAGCGAAACTTATCCACTTTGCTCAATGGAACAGTCAGGGTCTTCATATTTCGTAACCGATTCGTTGTTTGACAACTGCACGGTTGTAGTCAGCTGTCAATGGTTTCACTAAATAAGGACCGATGCAATAAACGCCTAGCTGGAATGCGGAGTACGTGACCCAAACATCGCGGACTGTGAAACCTGATACGTTTGCCGAATGATCGTTCCGAAATAGGCGCTGACGAATGGTCGTAGTGCTGAAGCGATCATCTCACTCGAAGTAGACTAATTGGTAGAGACGACAATGGTCAAACATAGCGGATCTTCGTTGCGAACAAGTCACGTTTCAGAATCATAGAGCAAAATAGAAGGTACACACGCATTATATAGCCTTCCTTACAACAACGGGACGTATTTTTGTCGTCACACATGACGCAGGTTGTCAGAGACAGCAAGCGGCTTTGCTACGCTCAACAATATCACCAGTATTACTACAAGCTGACGAGAAAGTGTTACCCAAATACGTGAAACCGCACAGTTTCAAGCGGATTACCTGGAATAAAAAACAGTAGTGAGAGTGCCCAAGTTTTGAAGCGACACTCTACACTATGAACGCACGAAGGGCATTCTATAAAAGGTTATCCCCATCAGTCACTTTGTTTAGCGTGATCTGCATGTGCTTGACAGAAGGACTAGGTGAGACAGGTCATCCGCATACTCCGTATGGGTCAGCATAGTGTCCGTTAGAAACGCAACACCAGGCACATTGGACACCTTAAGCGAACATTCCAGTGTCGTCAATGGAAAAGTTAAACGGAAAGAGGAGAGCAGACTCGGCTAAATGTGAAGAACGCCCGAGACAACTGTCGGTAAACTCTGACCTGCAGAGTGAACATACAGCAAGCGTTCGTAGCTGCTGCAGTTTGTTCCCAATTTTTGTTGTTCCCTCAACCGACTGGAACTGGATAAGTAATTCACCAGTCTCCTAGTAAGCGTACTTTGTGCCGTCTTCGCCCGGATAGCAGGTAATTAACCTGAAGTTACGAATGTATAGTCCCCCAGCATAGGGCAGAAGAAAACAGGCATATACAACAGAATGAATCTAGTCCGAGTGGTTGTTCAAAAATGCACCACATGTAATTGACCGCTAAATGAACAACTAGTGATCATGGCTGAGATGTACTACACGGCCTTTATTTGACACAATGCCCCCACCTTGTCTTGAAGTGTAGTACTCGAAATGTAGAGACCGTGAAATGCGATAGTTTTACCATTGTTAACGCATTGTGTTCGTATACCCAACATACCACCTAGCCGCATCTCAGCTGGAAAGAGACGACCAAAACGAGCATTCAGATCCCCCGCCAGTATGGTGTGTGTTTAGTTTGCTTTAGAAGACCGATCAGAGCATCCCAGAACACACTGCCGGTTTGTGTTGACAGATTTAACTGGCGTACTGGGTTCGACAATGCACAAGCGACTGCTCACCACTTATTGACAGGGCACAGCAACGATCGTGCGGCAAGTGCGCGGAATATACAGAATGAAAAAATCTAGGAGAAGGCGGACCAAATCATCACCAGCGGAACGGCAACAGATAACTAGTCGAACCGTACAAGCTTGCAGAGCAAGCAGTATTCGCGAATAAGCAACTGAAGTACCGATTGCAAAAACGCTGGCGAGATGCGTGTTAGGATGGACTTCACATTCCCATTGAGCGACTTACGTTACTCAGTTGATACCTATGAATGACAATTTTGGCCTGAGAAAAACAAGCGTTCAGTATGTTTCCCACTGTGTACTAAAAACTAGTTACGCCTCTAACCGCATACAAGCTGAACATGTATGACTAAATGCATCATAATCGGTCCAAACAGTTACATGTACGGAAACCAAGCTAAAACTGAACATGTGTTTCAAAGTTGCTAACAGAAAATAGAACCTTTTTCGACCAGTGGGCAACAGTTGGATTTACTTATAATTACGCAGTATATTCGTCAGCAAAATACCCCACCGACTTTAAAATAGACTATCTGAGGGCTTTGATAACTGCTGTAGTATGAACCGACTTTTTGAGGTCTAACCAAAAAAACACAAGCTTCGAAATATTTTCATTATTGGGGGCTCAAATAAGTGGGCACTTCAGATTATCGCAAAGACGACAGAATTTAACAAAAGCGGACTCCTAAAAATTGTAAATTTTGTAAGGGGGCCAGTCCAGGAGGTTTGTTTCGATCTACGAACAACAGGGGTGGATCTGAAATACAGTGAGTGAAACACTTTTACTCAATGTCACAAACAAATTTTTCGCCAGCCATTCGGATTGCTGACCAACAGTTCATGAAGCTCTTCAAACTACTGACAACTGCGGTCCTACAGAACCCCAAGCAGTGGACAGCAAGAAACATATTCCTAACCTATTCTGATACTTTTCCGGAGCCATCTGATTCCTGTTTGAACAACTCAAAAGTAGCCATACAACCAGTTAACGTTCTACATCTAACAGTGTGCTTTTCTGTTGCCTACATCCATAAACTTTGAAACCGATCTATGAATATTCCATACAGCGACAGGAATTCTCGTGATAATGAACTGCATGGACGGCTCCGTAAACCTACAACCATTTTCAAACCAGAGGTAATCCCCATTCTTTCATTCTTTATCAAACAAGACGGACTCAATTACTCTAGTCTAAATTTCTATCAGTCACGACTGACCGTAAATTGAAGCTGAATCTCCTCATGACATTCATGTGAGTACAGAATATTCACATATAGATTCGAGTGTTTATTCGTATCCCACTCCAGCCAGTTCACAGATAATCTAACGAGTCCCAGGGGCTAAGGTTGAAAAAGGTGTCAGCGAACACAAGGTCACCGAGAAAGTCGTCAAGTGAATAGGCTCATTGGCTCGGCCCCGCAATTGCAGCGTTATTACTGATCTGCTGGAGCATATCCTGAGAAATTGTCTGTAAGTGTATGTGCACACATCGATCGGGGATTTAAAAGAATAACCTCACCGGATAAACCACATGGAATCGAAGCGAGTGGTTTCCGCGTAACAAATTGCCAATGCAATACCACGCTACTAGTAAATATCATAGTAGACTAACAATAGAACTAGTGACCGACACCAGATCACTGAGCAAGATTAGATGAATCCATTAATCCATCAAAAGTTGCACGTTTGTCTATCAAAAACCATCAAATTTGTAACGCTAGAAATTTATATATCGAGTATACTGACCAGCACATCTGCTTTGTAAACAGCATAAAAAATCAATAAAAGACCTAACACGAAGTGTTATCAAATCGTATTGAAAAGAAGACATTTGGGTGGGAAAACAGTTCAACAGACAGTACGTTATTTGACATGAGAACCGAGATAGAAAAAAAGGTTGGACAAACATGCAGGGTCTGCTAAATACGAAACCATGCACATATCAAACATAACAAAACTAGACAGTACATGAAAGCTCTTCTGGCATTCGGATTTCAACTATGTTTACATCGCTCAAAATGAACCGCGATGAAAACCAAGAGCACACTGTGATGCAGATAGTCACAGCCACGTATAAATTGACAGAAACTGATTCACACATAAATATGCTGCATAATCCGTCAGGGAGCATCTTCACTGGACATGAATGATATCAATGCGTCTTGCACATTCCAACCATGTGATTCCAACTCGGCAATGGCTCGAGATAGTGGAACACCTTGACTTGTGAGTTGTGAAACCCTTTCACGTTGATCTGCATTCAACCGATCCAGCTAACGAGGAATAACACAAAAAGATAGGAAGAATAAATATGACAAAATGCGAACACAGCAACGAATATTAGCAAAACGGAAACTTGGACATGAGTTTAGTCAATACTAACATAATTATTGCTAGGCTAAATAAGGCGTAATCTGGAGCGCACTGTTTATTAAGGCAGTACGTACATCAATTCATCAGCCAAAAGTAACGCAGAACTAATGGCAGTTGCAAAAAAAACTCATGAAACCGTCAATAGACCTTACTTAACCACTTTATAAGTGCGCCTTTATTCGTCCGTTTCAGTCACACACAAATAGAACATGCTGCAAACATTAGCCTAAAGAAGGACATACCGCGGCTACACTTCCGTTCCAAGTTAGGTAGCCCAATTGTGGCCACCACACGAGTGTATTATGTGACAGTTAACATCATGTGGCGCAAGAGATGGTAATATAATTGACCCAAGTAATCAACATGTGAAAAATTCTTGATAAACGGTCCGCCCATAGATGGTTTGTATTAAAACGGTAATCATTTTTATAATCTACTAATTCGACAAAATAACCTCCTGAAAAATTTGCTCGTTAGATATAATTTATCTTATTTCCGGTCGCATCAAGATCAAATGTTTCTCTTAGAGAACATGTCAAACCACAAACGTTCAAAATGGAAACTGAACAACCTCGTTGGAAGAAAGAACAACTGCATACGACATTAGATATGGCTATAGAATAAATAAAATGTCTATAAGCTCAATTTCTTCAAAAGTAACCGACCTCGGGTATGTAACAAAACGACTACTTGACAAAGTCCTTCGAACGAAATACATTCCCGGTAGTGTGCCTAATTAACTTATACGTCAATGACATCTATTAGTCGGCATCGACAAGGTCGTCCACGTCTGAGTACATTCGCCGAACACTAATACAACCGCAATAAGGCTCAAATAAAGGTAGAGAAGAGGCGTCTGACAGAATGTGGTGCCATGGCAGTTACGCTTAGTACGCCCGAGTACGCGATGACTGACTTTCATTACTAGTGTACTGATTACGCTGAATTCGGATTTCCTAGAAATGCCTGACATGATGTCCACACACACGCAAACTGTAAGTTCAAATTTCTACATCATATACCTCCAAGATTTTAGTGTAAAAATTTTGAAACGTAACATACTTGCGAAAGTCTGTATAAATCTGTCAGTTGTGTCAGGATACAAAAGCATACTGGTCTACCACTTCAATGCATTTTAAATGAACCATACCACTTAGCATTGAAGCAAACCGGATTAGATTACTGTATTGTGCGCCGAATATCAACGAAGTCACTAGTAACGTACGACACACAAAAATTAGTGGTTTCGACAATATTAGGGTTTGGCGCCTTCTATCGAATTTAGACGAATGGCTAATATTGGGAGCCACCATTGTCAAATCCGTTTTGGACCATGAATAGTGGGACGGGATGGAAAACATTGAAGGCGGAACAATGTTGGAGGCGTGGCGCTAATCAGCATAGGGCTAGTTTACAAGATCTTGGTGTATTATATTATGTATTTAAAAACGATCTCCCAAAATCACCAGCATTTGTTGAATTGACGACGGCGACTGATCATTAGCCAATAATTCAGCGTGACGCATTTGCAACGGAATTTCAGACTCCGGTAGAAATGGCGTCTCGACCCGTCCACCATCCAAAACAAGAACGTTTCGTTTCAAATCAATGCAACACTGATGACGTTTTAGCATGTCCAAACCGATCATCAAATCCAAACTCTGATCTTTCAGAACCATAAACGACGTCTATAAGATAAAAAAGGACGTTATAGCAAGGAGGTATCCGGTTAACATTTTCAGGTTAACAAACGACTGAATAGGTCAACTCGTAAATGAATGAATGCTGTTTTCAAATAATACGTTGCAAAACACGTATATGTACACCATACAATAAGAAGAGGTACAAACGAAGTAGTGGGCGATTTACTAAGGGGTTTAATTTCAACACCAAGATTCGATATCAACCAAATCAATTAATGTCGAAACAAAGAAATAAACGGTATGCAGTGCAAGTCGTTTTCATTACATTCTCGGCCATGCAACCACCTTCTCGTGATCGATGTTGATCTCGTGAACAGTCGATACAGCGATCCTAGAATTGCGAGTTAATATCGGCATGTCACAGTGCTAGGTTACGTTTATGAAAGCGTGTGTAATCTGCAACCTATATTTTGACTTAAAGTTCGTATTTCTATAATTCAAATTAACTAAAAATGTGTTCCACCTTAAAACAGACTGATGTGAGCAAACGCCAGGCGGTGACATCTTGACAACCTCCTATGGCTTAACACAGAATGTGACAGACTGGTACTTACAAGAACGTATCCGAATCGGTGAAGCCTGTATACCGAGATTAACACGCTTGTTGGTACACTGCACTGGACAATTCCAAGAAACGTCGGCGGATCACATCACTGTTGAAGCAGCTGCCTCATTGCATAAGCATTAGGTAAACACAGAATGTGTAAACATTAGCCGCACAGGATCACGGACATCGAGGCAGTGTACTCTACCTTTCGATAAAAAAAAAGTTGGTTTCATGTCAACGGCGCAGATGGCGGAGACTGGTAAATGCGATCCAGGTTTTAACTATTCGACTTAGGATCTTCTCCGACAGTTTCAACGGACTACTTATTCGACAGCTTGGCGTCAAGCATGTGGACTAACGAAGTAACGGTCGATGATTTGAGTCTAGAATCATAATCATCATCACTACTACAAGTAACAGCGCATCGGAAAGCAATGGCCAATTTCGGGTTCTGTGAATGCTTGCACAGCCCGACAGTGTATAAATACTTGATTCAATATGTGATCTATGATGTCAAACATTGTGTAGTATGCGCACTGTCTAAAGAATTTGTCTACTCCTCAAGTTCGCATGGTTGGTGGATAATGGTGATCATGTATAAATTAGTTATCACCGGCTCATTTGCTAACAGTGGAAAAAGGATGATCAAGAGAAGTCCTGGTCATCGTTACGATTAGCCAAGACAAAGTTAAGTGGTTCCGGTGTCAAGTATAATACTCCCTATGGATAGCGGAAATACTGGGAGGTAGGCACCATGAGGACAGGCCAGGAGCATGTAGGGTGTCCATTTGTAATCACACTGTTCATAACCCTAGCGTAATCTGATACCGTGCTACTTTCTAGTAATCGCACGTGGTATGGTACTCAAGCCGTTTCGTGTCCGACAGTACCACCTGGGAATAGAAAGGAATTTCAATTCAAGCAGTAGCGTAAACCTTAATCTAAAAATGAACCTTACATAAAGCTTAAACTAAGCGACGTGCAGTGGTCTTGTGGACGCTTTAACCGGGCTGCACCGTATTTTTAAGAGCAACAAAAGTGACGATGAATGGGGTCTGGGTGTTGAGACTATTGTGGTTATCCGATACAGGCACGCGAATCTATGTAAGCAATGTTGCTTCAGTGTCAAGTAACTAGTCTGCCACTGTACAATCTTAGGCTTTTAAATACCGTGCTCTGAAGGCGTGAATGACAACAGCAATGCAGCGGATTCAAATTGTGGGGGTAGGTGTAAACCAATAACAAGACAGCAATCCTGAATACCAACAGCAAGTCAGTGATGCATGGCGCAGATTTCACAACATAAAGGTATGACAACGAGTTGATGCGCACCGTTGGCACACAAGTAAGGTGTGCGGAATCCGAACTTAGTTTTGTACTAGCACAAACAGACTAGAGCATGCTTATGAAGCAAATCGAGGTTTGGGCTATGCCCTGAGAGTGCAGAAGGATGCTTAGCATACGGAGGTAGGTCGAGTATCTCATCTAAAAAGGACAGTGATTTTCAGTGGACAATAATTTAGGGGCCGAATGTTCATTGTACGAAAGTACTCACTATGAAGATAACTGTGGCAAGAGATCAGTGTATACGGATCGCTATTGTCAGTGGATCGCGGATGAACACCGAACATACCACATAGCTGTTTTCGTTCTGGGGTAAGGCAACCAACAAACACCGATGTCGGAATGATTAGTTTACCTCCGAAAATCGAAGCGAACATCGTAGAAAGCGCTTTGACAGCATCTGAGCTGTTGAAGCATATGACGATATGACAGAAACGTTTTTCTGAGGCTGTGTCGACCGATCTTAACCAAAGTGTTAAGTTCACTGAGATCCAGTCAAACAGACCGCATCCTGAATAAGAGCTCGTTGCAATCCCTCTCTAGCTTCGCCTCGTAATTCAGCTTCATCATCACCTAGAACGAACCCTGACTCACAGCATCATCCAAAGGCAATGGTGGGACCGTAAAGGTCCGTTTCGAAGACACAGCTCACACCCAGTTCCAGGTGGGAGAGGGTGTTCGTCGGCGTAACTTGCTAACCTACTTGTTGAGGTGTGGACGATAAAAGCGCCAGTGTCTACCAGCTGTCTTGGATTGAAGAGGGAAATTAGCAGTAGAAGAGGAATAAAGTGAAAAGGAGTGGACTGGTCTGTCAGGACAATGATACTGCAGACAGTCCGGTGGATAGTGGCTGAACAATGAGACTAAACAAGAACCGAGAAACTGAGCAGCCTAGACGTGCACCACCTTATGTCAAACCCCTGGCAATTCTCTGTATATAGTGAACAGCCCTGATTTATTGGAGTAGAACATTCACATTATGTTTACATATCTGGCAGACATACCACTATGTATAAAAAAGACCCGAAAATGGAACATTAACGATAATGATTAACTTCGGCCACCAGATGACAATCGGCAGTAAGAAGTTAAAACCTACCGGGAGGATGAAGCCTTCAATTTCCAGTTCCCCGTTGTGAACTCGTCCAATGATGGTCTGCGTCCCGACACCATAAGCCATTCCAGACCAACGTTTGTCGATTAACGGCTCCAAATTGCAACGTTCTGCACATTTCTCACTCATGATTGTACTTTGGGCACCAGAGTCGACAAACGCCTTGATCAAATGGCGACCAACTTTGCAATTTACAAACAACATTGAAACCTGGGCAAATGTCTCCGGATAATGTTCTAATGCGTTTTCCATGTGTCTGTCAATGTTCTTCTGGCTGTGAAATATACGTATGCACACATATAAACAAAGTGACAACTTAAAGGTCCAAACGGATAAGCTGACAGTACATAGATGCCTTAGTAAGCTGAACAGTGACCGCTGGGAGGGGCGGATATACTCTGCTAGCGACTACGAAACCTGGCATACGCGAGCGAAAGATGCCCGCCAACTACCTGTACCTGGTAATCAGTGCATGTGCATGGTTATTCGTATGACAGGAGACGAGCTGTGGAACTCGGTGCCCTTTTGGAAGAGCAGCACGGCTGTTAGACAGCGACTCAGTAAGAAATGAATGATTCTCAAATAAATCCTCGTCGGATCAACGTGACTACCCAACTGGGGACTCAAGAATCAGAAAAATCTATGGCTAGAGAGACTAACAGAAATAACATAGATAATGTACGGGAAAATGTACTTTTAACAGATCAAAAGGTCTTTCTACCCCCACCCGTCCCATGTTGTGTGGCAATACGCTTGGTCCCCGATTAAACCATGCAAAATAGATACATACCAATATAGCTTGACGTCTCGCCTAGTGGAATTTTAATAAGATCTCATCAGTCATCTCTGGTGAATAAATATAACACACGGAACGGAGGTACCTTAGCAAACTCATTCTATCGACCCCGTATAAGACCCTTCGAAAACAGAAATGGTAGGTTATAAGCGACACATCGGTCGAACTGTAAGAAATCTCAACACATAAACGAACATCCATCAAAGTGGATCGCATATACCAAGACTGACTGTGCTGGCCAGGGTTATTGAGTTCACCTAAGCATTCTTTTTGAAGCCCTCTAAGCCCAAACTGGAGTAAATATTGTATAACGCGCAGGTTCTGTCAATGCATCGAGTGAACTACAATTCATTATCACCAAAATAGGTGAGGATGAGTCACAGTTTGAGGTAACCGTTTTTGTTTTCACTTTGTTTATCCGTATTTGTTTTCATTTCCTAATCAAGTTTTCGGGTGGATTATGCTATTCAAAGGACGTGCGATTTACACCGAGCTGCTGGTCAATCACGAGTGATTCCCTTTTAATACCTCTCACAGTCACCACGTCCTTTCCACTGGTGGTGTTCTAATCTTGTGACGAAGAGATGGTACACTGATGTGTTGTGGCGGATTCTGCATGTTTCCAACTTGTTGCTCAAAAGTGAAGTTGCTCATACCAAACAAGCTGACAAACTAGTCTCCTCATCCTCCATGTTGGGGATTAGAATAAGGCTTCTCGCCCAGTACAGAGGAATTATACACGAGTCACTACCCACCAACTGTCCTACAGTGAAGGTACAAGTTGAAAACGTAAAGCTGCAAATTAGCAATCCCTATTCAGATTTTGGAGCAGATACAAAAGTTCGTAGCTCTACCGAATGAGTCTCATTTCTTACATCCCGGCATCTGGTTCCCATCGTCTGTTGTTTTCATTCGCGGTGCCAGTTAATGGGAGTGTAGTCAACGTTCGCACAATATCGTAGATAAGTCAACAAACTGCTCTCCCTCGGATACTTAGCTCATCATCATAACAGCCATGAGCCTGACCAAAAGGCCCTGTGGCTCAGGTCGCCGCTCACCACAACAGTGACGTGGAATATCCTAGAAGAAAACGTTACTAAGAAGATTGAACATTATTAAAAGTAGACTAAGCAGAAGAACTAGAAATGGTATGGATACAGGTACGCCATTGACTGTAACACATCGCCATCTCGGATAGCGTCTCTAAATAGCGGTCTGAGTGATCACGAGGACCCCATCCAGGCAGGCGACACCTACCCACTTTGCTCAATGAAGTAGTCAGGATCTTCATATTTTGTGACCACGTTGTTGGTTGACCACCACGCGGTTTTACCCAATTGTTGGTGGCCTCAGTATATAATGCCCGGTACGGTAAACGATTAGATGACATACGGAGTACGTGACCCGACCATCGCAAGCTGTGCACCGTGATTAGCTGACCAATTGATCGCGCATCCCGAGCATTCCGGAATACGCGCCGGCGAACTGCCATACTGCTCACGCAATCAGTCCACCTAATATGGGCCAATTGGCGGAGACAACGATGATCAAACACAGCAAGCCTGTTAATATCTTCTTTGTGAACAGGCTACGTTTCTGATCCATAAAGCAAAATGGAACGTACACAGGCATTATATACCCTACCCTTCAGCGACAACCGGACGTCTTTTCGACGCCACAGATGAAGCAGTTTGGCAAAGGCAACTCGTGCTTTTGCAGGCTGACGAGATAGTGCCACCCAAGTATGTAACTGCCAACAGTCTCAAGCGGATTACCTACAATGAAGAAAGTAGGAGTGGTAATGTCCCAGTCTTGAAGCAACACTGTATTTTGAAGATGCAAAGCGCATTCCATTACAGGCTGACGAGATAGTGCTACCCAAATATGTGAAACTGTCCAGTCTCAAGCGAATTATCTGCAATGAAAAAAATGGAGTGCAAATGCCCCAGTCTTGAAGCAGAATTTTGCACTTTGAAGGTGCAAAGCGCATTCCACACAAACCAGCTCGGTCGCTCAACCTGTCCAGCATGGTGTGCATGTTTTCGGCAGAGGGGCTAAGTAAGACAATGTCGTCTGCGTACTCCAGATTGGTCAATCTAGCGCCAGGAAAAAACTCAACACCAAGTTCATTGGGCTGCTCAAGCGCACCCTCCAGATACTCCAGATACTTAGCTCGTCGAAAGCCAGCGTCTGCCGCACCTCGCAGGACAGTAGTCGACTTGTCGAACTGATAACATTCGACTTGTCTACTCAGAACCGGTTGTAAACCGCGGGTGACACTGTGGATGTCACTCTCGATTAGCCCGAAATAAGTGTAGCCTTTAGCACAGCGGCCGCAACCGCATTACTGGTTTAGACACCTAACAACAACGGGTCTTGTGCCGTCTATTTGACAAGCTTACGTAAAACAAGTTCTAGATGGCAAACCTTCCGACACCCATTAAATGCTTGCTTATACCTCCGCCGTCTGTAGTGATAACGCAATCAACGATGCCTTTACCTAGCAAACCGTTCGAAGTAGCTATTTTAACTGTGGATATGAACAGGCTAGACAACGGAATGAGCGATTCCGAGTTCTGCTTAGACGGCAAATTTTGGCTAACATCGTTACCTCGATAATGATGGACGGATGTTGCAACTCTGCACTGGATACATACTTTTAGTCAGCGTTTACCTTAGATGCGCGGCGCGTCAGTATTCGACTTGATATCCATTTTCTCAAGTTCTGGACTGTCCACCGTACCAGGAAACTTACCAAAATACAAACCGTGAGCTGACAGGCCGTCGCTCCGTCCTTACTCTTAGCAGACCCCAATGAAGAAACAAGTCACACCTACGTAAAAGCGCGTACACAAAGCTAACTTGGAAGATCAAATCAACATTTTGAACAGTACAGACCTCAACTGCTGCCGAGCTAGAATCCCAGAAATTCAGACAGCAGACATCACGGAGAGGCAGATCAGACTACCCACACAAGCATCGGACAACTGAGAAGTATTTGACTTCTAGAGAAAAAGCGGAACGCGATAAAGGTAAGGATCGATAACAGAGAGTAGCACCGTCGTCGATCAAAAAATTAGCTGACTGGGGGCATCAACAAAATAGAAGCAGCTTTCACATGAGATGATGCCAGTGCACCCTTAAAGTTCATCTGAACCACAGTCTCGAGACGGCCGTGGCAACAGAGCCGTTAACGAATCGTATGGAAAACTGATACGCAGTGAACTGGGAGGGACATTTCGAAAGCAGACTAAGTTGCTTACTGCCTCCACCGCGCTACCGCCAAATGCCCGGAACTTTGTGCTATGGAACCGCATACGTTAACTATCATTTGCGATCGCACCTTGGTCCCCCAAACATGACTGTCGGTTCAGAAAATCATACACCGGTAGTTTTCGAACATAAAGTAGAAAGTGAGGGTTTGACCCGATTATTCCAATATATTCGAAGGAACCAGTCGTTGTGAAAATCCTAAGGAAGTTAGAGTGATTCCATTTATGAATGGGATTTTAGCATGTACTATCTCGCACTCACTGCAACGCGGGAAGTAGACACCAGGGTAGATTGAGCAGGGTTCTGGTTAAGACGGGAAAGCATACATCAGACTTCCATTTGCCACCCAATTCTGGAGGAGCGTCACACGTATCACTGGTCATTGAAAAAGTGCGTAGGAATCTGAGGAACACAGTGCATTTTTGAAGACGACTAAAGGCAGGAATGTGTTGAATAAGTGTGTGGACATACTGTCTGTTTTCTAGTCCCATACATCAACTGGGGATAGCATTCACTGGGAACCAAGTAACATACACAGCATCGAGGGCGACGTACAGCAAAACTGTCCGGCACAACTGTTCAATTTTGTCAAAACTTAAGCAGTAGAGAGATGCTTACGGCACTCACGCGATGTCGGCAAAGACCACATCAGACGAATGGCTAGCGGATACAAGTGGTACAATGATAGGGTGTCATAGTAGCTATTCGTTCATTATGGCTTACATAGCACCGACAGATCACCGAAGCTTTTCCGCAAAAAGGATATAAAAGTTTGGTGTGTTGTACAAAAGATAAAAATAATCTGCATGGGTCAACTTTTTTAATCAGCGGTCTACAGTTTATCAAACAGAATACAAACGCTTCACATATGCAAAACAATCAAAACCCAGAAATTGTGCTGATTGTTACCTTGTTTATATCACACTGGGTTTATGCAAATGAGACGTAAGAAGGCAGTTGGCAGATTACTTAAACACGACCACATATTGTGTAATCAAGGACAAAGGGAAATACACGACCTCAATATCTTGGGAGATAATTTTTCCAACATTTCATCGCGAGGTTCATCCTAAAATGTTCAATCCAACAGCTTTTAATTATTCTCTGCATTTAAAAAGATATGGAACTCACAGAAAATGTTCGAAAACAAGCTAGCAGGAGTCAAGCGGTTCAGGAAAGCTACCCATGACAATAGACCTACCTTCAAAACAATGCGAGTATGTCCACAAAATCCTCAACATACCAAGTTGTTCGCTCACAAGCCCACTTTCAATAAACGGAAGTAAACATTTATGAGGCCATTCTTCAAAGATACTCGTACATCTAAAAACACAGTGGTCTTTCACGAGCTAGGTAACTTATGGTAACAAACGGGCGTTGCTCCGAAGTGAAAGGCAAGCAAGTCCGATAACTCACTTTTCAAAGATGCACAAAGTCAAGTGGTTCAGCCATTTACTGAAGGTGACAAACAAGCATCTGCCACGTAGAGTACTCTACCGATTGGCGTCAAACGGAAGGCAGGAAAATAGTGACTTATCAAGGAAGAAGGAGAGGTTACTAGTTGGTTAGTAACTGTAGGCGGGTTCGTCTCCTGGAATGAAACCCTTGAGGCTCAGAGTCAGTGGTTGAAAAAGTTAGAGGAGGCGATAGCTGATTGATAGAGGATATGTTGTCGCTACGTTACGTTCTGTGTGACGTAACGTCTATCAATGGTATCTTATGAGAAGCTGTGTAGCAAGTGTCACCCTATTACTATTTACAATCCGACTGTTTGTTTCAGAGATAGAGACACCTCGATGTTGAATTCTGTATGGGTATAACACTTTTTTAACATATTAGGTGCTATTCATTTTTTATCAGCCAACAATGATTATTTGTTGATAAAAACTTCTCACGCTGGAACATACTACACAACTTTGTGGACAGTACTGAACTGAATGAGAAGCTGAACACAGCACAATCAGTACATCCGCAAGTCGATCTGTGTAACCAAACTCCTCGCAGTTTTTCTGCAAGATCCCTACAGTTCGTCAGAAACAGCAACACGCTTATAGGTGACGTCAACCCGTAACGGTCATACAGTCAATGGAAGAAAAAAGAACAGCACAAATTGTCATAAACAACCGAGTTTCAAGTGAGAGTTAGAGAATATCTGCCGAACAGCTTCCTTTCGGGTTTCGTCACCAGTATCATCGTCATCACTATCATCATCGTTATCAGCACCATCATAACAGACAGCAATTCATCAATGGTTTTTGCCTTTATCCAACTGCCATACAACCACGAAGAGGAAGCACGCCATGACCAAGAGGGGAAAAGGAGAGGGAGGCTTAACTAGTAAAAATTACCATATCTATAGTCAAACACTCAACACCATCACCATAATAGACAGCAATACATCAGTGGTTCTCGTTAATGCTTAGCCGCCATACAACCACGAAGAAAAAACAAAAGCAAACTCTGTATAGGAAGAGACAAGAAAAAAGGGGACGGGAAGGCACCTGACTACTAAAAAAGACAGCTACGTCTACATCCAAACATTCAACATCAATATGCCTACATCTTGCAAACAAATAACCGAGCTGTGAATGAAAGTAAGACGTCATTAGCAAGACAGCTCCCTTACGGTTTTCACCGCCCCGCGTCATTAAATGCACCCACTTCACAGATAACTCGGACAAACAACGACAACAATCACGCCACTGAGCTTGATTAGCCGCCATCTCACCTAAATTCTCCAGCCACTGACTCTATGAGTCACGTGGGCCCCAACTCGGGAGACGAGCTCAAACTACAGTGGTCAACCCGCTGGTGAACGATTTACTTTCTTCACACCAGGTCAGCACCTGTCCACCTCGCATATTACACCAGTCGGTCGCAGCGTCGGCAGAGTACTCGGTATGGCGGACGACTAGCCCGCATCCCTAATAGATTACCAAACCATCAACGCCAAGATGTTAACATCTTGCGAGCAAACAACCGGGCCATATATGAAAGTAAGGCGTCATCAACAAAACAGCTTTCACTATCTGGAACAGTAGTACAGATAAACTTGGAAAGTTTGCCAGAGTTCCTTGAAGCATTGGTCAAGCCGCACAATTGGAGATCAGACTGTGCTACAGCCTCCTACCGATATCCCTCTCAAACTTCTTACATGAACTGCCAGGAAGAATGGTTGGTCCGGTATCTAACAACTACAATGGCCTGTGAGATTTTGGTCCGGCAGCTATTGGAATCTTCAGAGGTATAACTTCTAAGTTTGCACTCTAGGCTGTTTTGGTATATATGCTTTACTAACGGCATGTCTAGGTTCTCAACAGCCAGCCATTGTTGTCGATAGGGTCGCTGCCAAACGGAAATGGGGACACAACGGTAACGTACCAACGCATGATCTGAATTCAATTATGTGCGCCAAATAGGAGCGACAGTCCTGAATGGAGACATGTTACCTATAACTAGCAGCCAGGTGGTCTATCTGAGACCAAGTCTGAGTCGAAGATGGGGCACCAAGTATAACAGGGATGAACACAATGTATAAAACTGATGCTCGCTAAAAATAGCTTACGTTAAGCGCACAGTTGCAACAGCCGTCTACCAGTATCCGAGTGATGTGATGCGAGCCCAAACGCACCAACTAAACGAGACTGGGTCGCATCAAAGCGGTCAACTTGGATGTTCATTTTTCGTTCAAGATTACTACATCGAAGCTGTGTATCGACCAAATGAGCGATCAGATATGAGAAAACGTCCTTGGTATTGACGCCACTGTAGTCGGTTAGGGCATAAGCAGACATAGTGATAAGATTTCTGAGGATTTGGCGTTTAAGGTTGACCTTCGTAGAGCCTATCAGATGGAATGTGCAGTCTACCGTCAACAGGAATCCAATCTACCAATACAGGTGAGGCCGTCATGCTGAGAACTATACCCACTCCAGTTGTAGTGAAGTCACCTAAAGTATATAACCAACATCGGGTAGGTAGTGCGAATGCCGTCAATCCCAAAAGTTGACTACTGTCCTGGATTCTAGCTCCTGAAATCCAGCAAACACCGACATCCAGTCGGTTTAGCGTCTGCACGACAGTGGCTTGTTGAACTATCCGATTCAGAGAGCGAACGTTAAAAACAGCTATGTTAATACTCAGTCTGAACATCAGCAAGAGATAACGGAGGACTGAGGTTGCGTGGTAAAAGATGAGACTACGATTGACGGTGTCTGCTGCGGGACGTGCACAGTAACCACTAAAAATGGAGGTCATCATCACAGACAGCAATACATCAGTGGTTCACACTGATACTTAGCTGCCACACAACCGCGGAGAAGAAAAGAGCAAACCCTGCATAGGAAGAGAGGAGAAAAACAGAAGAGGGCGGGAAGGGATCTGACTACTAAAAATAGCTACGCCTATATTCAAACATAAAACATCAAGGTGCCTACACTTTGCAAACAAACAACTCAGTTGTAAGTGAAAGTAGAGTGTCATCAGCAAGACAGTTTCCTTACGGCTTTCACTGCCCCGCGTCATTAAGTGCACTCAGTTCACAGACAACTCGGCCAAACAACAACATTCACGTCACTGAGCTCGGTTAACCGCCATCTCGCGCAGCATATAGGGTGATACGGCATACAATGCGAGGCGGCAGACCCAGAACAGAAGTAACAGTGTTGTGAGTATGCATGGGTGTATGTGGGTCTAGATACCGTCAGGATGCCTGGACCTGCGCAGAACGATTATGGTGTGGTTCCATCCAAGACTGTCGTTCTTATTGGAGCACGTACTTGGACTCAGATCATGCATTGGTATGTTGTCGTTTTTTTCTTACTTT
>JTDE01000504.1:238396-251182 GCA_014338405.1 Paragonimus skrjabini miyazakii
CGGAAGAAAAAGTACGTAGGCATTAAGCCGCCGCGGTGTCTTTGAAATTCAAGTGGATAAAGATCAAGAATTTCAAGACGAGACTCATAAGAGAAATGCTGCAAGCCAGTGACCATTTTGGTGGCACGCCCGATGGCGAGTATATCCTTCTTCAAGCCGGTGTATACGACTTGGTTTGCGTACTCAAGCAATGGTCTTATATAGACTTCGTAGAGCGATTGAAAAGCATGCTTGTCTATTCGAGGAAAGGCTTCTTTTATCATCCCAAGATTCTCAATCCCTTTTTGACGGCCATCTGGTGGTGATAAGAAAAGGATAAACTGGTCGACAGCTAAATCCCTAGGTCCTTTTTAAGGTCAGCTTTCGTGATATCCGTTGCACTTTGTGCACCATGGATCACGAATAGGTTCCCCGAGTCTCCTCCGAGCGACATATGTGCACACTTACTACCGTTTAGAGGGGGACTCCGGTCTTCTGACCAGCCCTTAATACGGTCGAGGTCAATCTGCAATGCACTGGGATCAAAAGTATTCCAGTTTTTTTAAATCGTCAGCATAAAGGAGGGTATTGCTAGAAATAAGATCGGGAAGGTTTTCAGCCATTTAGCGACTGATACACGGGATTCACGGGATTTTGCAGATCCAGAAAAGTCTTCAACTTGTTATTGACCCGCTTCTGGGTGGCACGGAACGATGACTTTGACCGGAGACAGTTTTGAGTTGAGGAGGGTCGTTGCGAAAGCTTCGATCAGGAGCATAAGCACAGCGTTGACAAGAGGTTGACAAGAGTCGACAAAGAGGAAAGGGTATGGTACAACGATCCAGTTGTCCACATCAGGCAGTCGCAAACACTCGCAAAACATTCACCACATCCACCATGCCAACATGCAACACGACATACAGACAGACACTCATCATGCATAGCACACACAACAGACGCACCCCAACAACATGCCAGTCATATTGATTTGTGTAGGTCCCTCTATACTGGTTGCTTTTTCTATCAGAAACTGTCTGTGAAAGCGGGCGGACTGAAAATATCTGAGGTTACTCTGGAATATTTTTCCAGTTTTATAGTGAATACGTCAAGGGTCGGGGCTGAGACAAACTCTTCTGGCAGGTTGTTCCAGAAGGCGGCCACTCGGGGTGCAAATGAATAACGCCGGCAAGGCAAACGGTAGCGCTGATGCTTAAGACTGAAACTATTCCCTCTTGAACTTGGACGTTCAGTTCTGAGTAGGATGGATGAGCGAGGGTAATTGCATTCGGTTAAAATTTTGTAGGTTAGTATGATGTCTCCTCTGACCCTTCGAAACTCTAGGTTGAAAAATTCAAACGTTGGAGTCTGCTCTGATAACTCAGGTACCGAAGGTCCCTCACTTGATTTGTAGCTCTGCGTTGAACTTGTTCAAGCACTAAGACATCCTTGCAGTGATAAGATGAACAAGCTTGATTATTTGCTTCTAGTGAGGGTCAAACTACGGTGGAATAAATGAGAATGAAGTTTACCGGGGTTAGGCAGCCTAGGGTAAGGTTTATGAAATTAGAGACACTAGTAGCCTTGCGGGCCATCAGTTCACATTTAACGAAGAGACCTAAATCCTGAGTGACAATCGACCCTAAGTCTTTCTCCTGTTCAGATACACAAAGCCTACCATTATCAAGGTGATATGAGGTTGCATTATTATGATGAAGCCTCAAGACCATACACCTCGACGCATTCAACGGTATTTTTAAGTCTGTAGCAGTTTTACAGTGTATCAAGATCTGATTGTAGACCGAATCCATCGCAGGGGGCACGAATGACCCTCAAAAGCCTTGTGTCGTCTGCGTACAACAGAAGGTTCGAGGACAAAAGCGACGGTATTTCATTGACGTCTAGAATGAACAGCAGCGGTCCTAAAATTGACCGTTGCGGTACCCACATTGGGCATTTCGAATTGTTGAATGGGTGCCATTAACTCGGACTGAGAAGGTGCGTCCACTCACCGTAGTAGATTCCCTCCAATTCCGTACCATTGCAGTTTTGAAAGCAATATGTCGTGGTCAACCCTGTAGAAGGCTTCTGAGAAGTTTAGCAGGATAATGTCCCCTCGATCCCCGGAATCAGCTGTTTCAATCCACTGCTCATGAGCAGTTATTAGGTTGGTAGCACACGAGTGACTCTGTCAAAAACCGTGCCGTTGATGGATCATCATTTCGTGCACGCTAAGATGTTGTCAGACAGCGTCATCAACAACGCTTTCCATTGCTTTTGAACAGATACACAGGAGAGAAATGGGCCTGTGGTTGGAAGGCATGTTACGCGCACCGCCCTTGTGCAGTGGCACTACTTCACATTGCTTCCAGTCAGCGGGTAGTTCACCTTCTTCGAAGGACTTCCGAAGAAAGCCACTTATGACTGCAGCTAGGCTATCTGCACAATTGTGTAGCAGTCTTGGTGGTATGTCGTCAAAACCCTGCGACATATAAGGGTTCAATTTTTTTAGCCTCGCAAGAACAGTGATAGAACCAAAGTTTATGTCGTTGAGGGCAGATAGAACGCTGGACGTAGGGGTTTTGCAATTGGAAAACAAGGTGACTGCGGTGCCACTTTCCAGGAGCACCTTTTCAAGCGTATCTGCAATTTTTTCCGCTGCCTCCTGGTTGGTGTTATTCAGGCCAGAATCTGTAAGCAGACTGGGAATACCCGATTTTATTGAAGCATTTTTAGACAATTGTTTATAAAACTACTTGGGGTTTTGTCTTAATCGGGCTACCGCTAAGGCTTGCATTTCATGTTTGTCACTACGAACAGCCTCGTTACACCAGTTTCTTATAACCTTATATTGAACGTAAGTTTCCGAGGCCTGGGTTAATTCGAACCACATCCATGCATAACGCTTATCACGAATACGTTTTTCGTATACCTACGAATACCATGGGAAGGCTTATTACTTTTGTTGATTCTCAATGGAACAAATAAGTTAGTCTTCTTGTCAATAGTGACCTTAATTTAGTGCCAAAATACTTCCACGGAGGGTAAAGATGGTAAGTTCTGAAAGGCCATCGGGAAGTAGTCGTTCATACTTGCGTAATCCCCTTAAAGTGGTTACGTAGTGTTGGGAGATCAAATACCACCCTAAAAGAGACATAAATAAATCGGAACAAAATTAGAGCGTTATCGCTACAGTCTACAGGGATTTCGGTGCTGAGGTTCTCAACTAAACCAGGCTCGTCGGTTAAGACTAGGTCTAGACTGGACGGTGCAAAACCCTGGCGCCATTTGTTGGGACCTAGTACATTTTCAAATAGCCATAATTCGATAGTGGTTTGCAGAAACGACACGGCAAAAGAAGTCTCGACCAGAGTGCACGTTCAGAGCTTTGAAATCAATAACCGGGTGATTGAAATCGCCTTGTATCAAAATACTACGTGAAGTCAATTCGATGGCCCTGTGTAAAGCAGCGGCTAGGTAGCCGTCAAACACCGTATCACTTGCGGGCGGCGGTAGATAATAGCTAAGGTGGGGGGCTTACCAGAACAAAGACGGATGCGTATCCAAATGGACCCTTGAGGAACTATCGCAGAAGTGAATGAGGGAAATGGAAGATCTGATCCGGTTTTAACTCTAAACATCCTACTATCGGTGAAACAGGTAATACAGCGAAGAATCTCTTCCTGTATACCATAGGCTTCCAGCTTGTGCTTCAAGGGGTCGTGTGGAGCACGGTCGAAAGCCTTGGCAAAGTCAACTAGGATAGCATCTGAAATGAAGCCTTCGTCTCTGGCCTTCGTCAGACTATCCATGAAAATAAGCATATTAGTTATGCATGACCGTTTAGGAAGGAAGCCATGCTGGGTAGAGGAAAAAAGATGGTTTGAAAGGAAGTGGTTAAGGGTGGCACGCTTTAATAAGCGCCCCATTAGCTTGCACGGAATACTAGTAAGACTGATTGGCCGATAGCTAACCGGAGAGTGCCGGTCACCCGCTTTAAATAAGGGCGTGACCGTCGCCTCTCTCCATGCACTAGGGAGAATGCCAGTCTGGAGTGTCTGTTTAACCAGCTTATAAGAGGGTTCTACCAGACTAGCAGCTCCCTCTTTGATAATGATGGAATGGATCTTATCAGGACCCACTGAACTGTATCACTTGGCCTTGAATAAAAGGTCTTCAACTTCTAGCATAGAAAACTCAGCGGTAACCAGTGGTTGCTGGAAATTCTGCGATGAAAGGATAAGGTGCCAAACCGGCGGCGCGATGTTGTAGACTATCGTGTAGTACTCCCTGAATAACTCGGCCACAACCAGGGAGTCGGATGAGGTCGCCACGTCAGGCAGTCTCAGAGAAAAGGCCGAGGGTTTATTCTTTATTAGTCGTCGCATGTGCTTAAATAAGAAGTTTTTGTTCCCGCGGGCTCTGAGGAGGACCTTTTTTGTACGAGTTTGGCGTGCTCACGGAGTTCCCTCCTATACCCAGTTCGAACAGTGTGGAACGCGATTATGTCTTCCAAAATTCTCGCGAGCTTATGTTACGCGGATAAGCAGGAACGTCATCGAATATACGACGCATTCTGCACGGAAGATGTGACCGATAAGGAAAAGTGCACAGCATACACGACACAAATAAGTTTCTCGCCTTCTCAACTGCGCTTTGAAGCGCACGGTATTTCTGGCCCATCGGGCCATAATTAAAATGAAGTGAACCTAGACGACTTCTCTGGCCGTTAAAATCAGCCTGATTAAAGTTTCGAACTGTGGACCTCTTTACTGATTGTTATAACCGGTAACATATAAGATCAAAGACGAGCAGAGAGTGGTTACTGTGTCCGAATGGTGGCTTGATTATCACCCTGTCTACCAGGTGGCTCTAACTAACGACAACTAGGTCGGGCAGAGTGGGAGTCTGACCAGAACGATGCCGCATCGTGGCGTTGACATGTTGTGTATGCGCTCTCCGTCGTATCAGCGTCGATAAGGCGGTCGAGAAGCCGTTTTCACATTCATGGTGGGAAACTGATGCCCAGTTTATTTTCGGTGCATTAAACTCTCCTATTATGAGTAGATGTGTGAGGTTTCGTTGGCGTAGAAAGTTGTCTAGGTTTACAAGAAGTGTCGCCATTAAAGACGTCAGAAGAACAAGAACGATGGACAACCCCCATTGGGAGTGAGTCTCGGCCACGCAAAGCCAATCGGAGCCACAGAGCATCACACTTATCAGAGGATTGAAATCCACTGATAACCGTGGGTGTTTGGAGATGCTGGTGATGGAAGATCGCAGAACTCCCATTCTCCCTTGGGCGGGGTCATCTCGGTAAACTGAGTATCCTGGAACACTCACTTTACTGCCACTAATGTCACCTGTAAGCCAGGTCTCCGTGATAGCAGAAACATGGGGTTGTATATCATGAGTTAACTGTCTGATTCTCGGTAACTTATTGAACAAACTCAGACAGGTCGTATACATGCACTTGAGAGCTACTTTCCCACGTGACTTGGCACAAAAAGAGATAGGAGAGTGCGAGGAAGAGTTTGGGAAAGAAGACTTAGTACTGAGGAGGGTAGTGGTGTTGGACTCGGCATCTACTGCCAAGTGGTTCTGATGGCCCTCCTTCGAGGCCGTGGGCGCGACGTCACTGCTTGCTTGTACGTCGACGTCCCTACAGGACGCTTGACCAACTTGGCTGTGTATTATTGACCGGTGAACACAAAGTCTTTTCAATTCGTTGTGCAATATTTTTTCTCTGAATGCAGATCCTGACAGTTGTGTATCCCGCCGGTATGGTGTTTCAAAATAGAAACGAGTTAGAAATGGCCACTTGGGCGTGATAGATGTTTTTCAAACTCTTTGTGGACTATTAGAATGTGTATTTCAAGATAAAAGTATAGACCTTGTCGGATGTAGTAGTTGTATTCCAATCAGAGAAATAGGCTTCATCTATAAGTCGATCATATTTGCACTTGTTCAAAAAATGATTTGTCGTCTTTCGACAATAGCATTTATAATCAATTTTGCGTTGCTGAAACGCTCAACTTCGTGTGGCTTAGAAAATATACATGAGTTTCTCACTCTTGATTACATTGTGTTTGCACCGTATTTCACATTAATTAACGGAGTGGCTTCTAATCAAGGTCGCGCCACCACGTTCCTCGGTCAACTATCTATCTGACTTGTGCTCAGTCTGCTTCACCGTCAGTAATCCAAGTGGACACCGGTCGACGAATTGTCATTCAGAAAAACCATTGTAAAGGACATTTTCATATAGTTGTTTCTCCCCATGATCTGTGGGCACGGTGTAACTGGTGAAGCAGCTGCTTGTGTTAAGTGTTTTACGATTGTTACGCTTTATTGAAAGTCATTGACCATCTTCTTAGTCTTTATTCATTCTTCGCTCGTTGATCCTTCTTCTTACGTTCGGAATACTCTTGGTGGCGATTGCGAAACTTTCTTACAAAGACTAACACAGCCATTCAAGCTACGCGTGCGACAAGTCATTTTCCACACGAACGTCCATTTTGGTGCATTGCTAAATCTTGCTGTCGTTAACTTGTGGAAGCTTGTTTTTGCGTATCTTTCCCTCCTCACTTACAATTGCCGGATCATTGTATATATGTATCCTCTTTTCAGTTGCACTTGATCGCTCCGCCATTACGCCTCTGTTGCATTTGACCATATTCACGTGCACCCTTAGTCCCAGAACTTGTATATTTGGCGGATTCAAATCGGGGCTTGTTGCTATCTTCTATTTAGTTTGTACTTATTTTCTTGTACCACAGCACCTTATTAATAAGAAACTCTCCAATGCGCCAGCCTTCCTCTATGAATCGGAATCGGTTACTCAGCGTGCCCAGAAATCATAGACGCTCGTTTTTCAAAGACGCGACTATTCTGGATTCAACTTATCGACAAACGTTGCGAGTAGATTGATCGTCATTCGAAAAACCACTAAACGTCCGGGATTATCAGTAACCATAAGTAATATGTCCCACTACACCATTGAAATCCTGTCAGCCGTCTAACTTACTGTTCGTTGACTATGTTTGAGTGTAGCTTGACATTTGTACGCAACCCAATGCTTATTTATTCAAGAGCTAATAACCTTATTTTGGGCTCGTTATCGATTCTCACCTGCACCATTTCGTGCCATAGATACGATTCTGAATATTGTTGGTCTATTGTTTCTCTGGCTTCAAGCCTCACTGGTGAGTTTCGGCATGTTTTCCGATTTTTCGTCCGCCTACATTCCAATTGAAGACCACGGAGTGTCATCCAGGGAGCTTTAAGAAGGCCAGATTACGGGCCGTCAATATGGCATGATGTTAATGATGCCTCGGTGCCGCACGACTACACTACTGCTGAAAGGTTCATTGTTCAGACCGTTTGTATTTCGTTCGGTAAGACGCGCTGTCCGGCCATATCTAGATCAAACGAACGTCAGATTCAGTAAAAGATTCACGAGAACTTTTCTTAGGTATGAAATCCGGGAAACGTGGTTCATAAATTGCTTGTCACTTTGTCCCACATAGAAGTGCTGTGATTGGTACAGTATAGTTTTACTCATCATTTATGCACTCGTGATTATGATTCATCCAGAAAACGACGGCGCTAGCGTTCGAGAGAGGCACGGAAATGAGACACTCATGCAATTATACACCCTCGAGCAGACTTGACCTAAAAACCGCGACTCAGTATGCAGTATGAGTTGAAACTAGTAGTTGATCTACCCAGTTGACTTAACCTATAAAAAAACGATGGCACAAACAACTGGAGAGAAATCAGGATAAACTCGTATTCGAACCGCTCAAGAAAAATTAAACCTACAATCAATAATTCATTTGATGGATATTTCGATGTGACTACAGAAAACTGGCAAGTATAGTACATGGTAGAGACAGTCAAAAACTACCTTCAACCAACAAAAATTTGGTGACCTGTTGAGGACGCAGGTAAGAGTTGGAAACCACATGAAAACCATCAACGAAATTTTCAAGAGAGTAAAAGAATAAATTAACGATATACATAATCATAATCACTTATGAGACGATTAAGAAGTTGCACTTGAAATGGGGCGAGTGAGAAACAAGGTCCTCGTCAGAGAAATAACGAGACAACGAGATTACAGCATAAAGTGGACATCAATCCACAAAGAAAGTAATACGGACTAATAGTAGAATATGCAA
This sequence comes from Paragonimus skrjabini miyazakii, assembly GCA_014338405.1. Classification (NCBI taxonomy): domain Eukaryota; kingdom Metazoa; phylum Platyhelminthes; class Trematoda; order Plagiorchiida; family Troglotrematidae; genus Paragonimus; species Paragonimus skrjabini miyazakii. The sequence goes on from JTDE01000504.1 coordinate 246,556, forward strand.
AAGTTTGATATGTTCAAATTTTTAAGGGAGAATACGCTTTGTGAATGAGTTTTGGGACCATTGTGCCTTCGAGCAATCTCTGTTATCATTAAGTTAGTACCATGGGACTTTCTCGACAAACTAAAAGATTCAACCAGAAAACAGTATGCTGAATTCCGTTTTCACTAACTTCCAAAGAAATAAATTACGGGGAAAAAACTTTTAAAAAATAGCCACCACAAAATTATACCACCATATGAAGTTGCTACAATACTGTAAGGTTGAAAGGCTAGTCGAGCGTAGGCCAGCTATATGGACGGCAGGTATCCTGAAAGTTGGGTACACGCTATCCCCAAATCAATATCACTGTTACCTAATCGTTGTTACGAGAGTCTGTGAAAAAATGTATTACCGTGTGGCTGAACCTTCTTTTACACTTGCTTTTTAGGGTCACCTCATGGGAAGTTAAACGAACCGGTAAGAAAAACTGGAAGATTTTGGCACTTAACCAGATGCAGTCAAGCGCACAAAGAAGTGCTAATGAGCTGTAGCGACTTAGAGGTGCCGTTACATGCTACTCAAGTAAGCCAGGGAACATCACATAGGTTTAAAGCACAGGACAGTGAGTAGTTTTGTTGAAGCGGCGGCCCGAGTCACAGTACCTTCTGGTCAGGCTCATGGTTGTTATGATGATGGTGAGTTTCATTGAAGTGAGACAGAAGGTTAGCTCCCAATACAACAGGAAGTGCTTTAGAGATCAATGATGCGCTTAAACTCCATGATTGAAACATAAAGGTGAAAAAGCTTGCTTCAATGAACCAACAGCAGTTGCAACATTGACTATCGTGAGCTGAAAATGATTGTCACTCAATCTACCAATAACGTTTCACTTTCAGCAAAAATAATGAAGAAACGAAATAAACCGGATGGGTATGATATTTAAGGATAGGGCTAGTGATATTCAAATATGAAAAGTGTGTTTTATCCAACACTGACGGTGGAGGTCCGCTAATTATATCGGTCAATTTTAAGTTTTACATTCAGATAATTAGTCGCACTAGATTGTACTAGATTGTACTCGTAGAGTCAAATACCAGAACATTTAGTGTAAAACAGCATTCTGTCAGAACGGCATGGAGCTGCAGCTTTTCGGCAAGACAGCGGTGCAACTCATACATCCTATATTACAAGGATGTGGATACTTTATTCAGCAATTGATGTTTTGTATTGGGCCGTCTCTAGTCCTTATCACAGCCTTATGAAGGCGCTACAGCGCTCATAGACTGGTCAAGCACAAAAAGGTGCCAAGATGTGCAGTTAGGAGACATAACTGGCAGTTATTCTGAAATTGGCTTGAAAGAGTACGTGTGTTAACAAATAAAAGACGTTCTGGGGAAATGCGTTCAGTGATTGTGCTTAATGCTGAAGTGGAATGATAAAAGCAAGCCACCTCACATTTTTGCTAAGCTACGACTGTCGTATGGTTTTGACACGGTTTGATGATAAGAAAAGTATTGTTAAGAAATAGGTTATCCCCAAATTTATACGGCGGAATATATTTTATCACTGTATACGGCTCTGAGAACGGACTGAGTGTCGAAGCAGAGTCTCGAAAACGTCTCAGTTGATAACAGTGGTAGGCAAAAAAGAAGAGCCTTCATGGAGATAGAAAACAGGAATCAAATCTTTCTGCATGTCAAGATTTTGGCATATTTTATCGCTTGTTTTGGAATTATGTGATAAACCGTCTTTTTACACAGGAGTATGTATAACGGCAAACGAAGGACACCACGACAACAATCATAGCAGCTACTTCACCACAATTAGCGTCCGTTTATACGGACTAATGCTTACCGTTGGTGATGTCCCTTATCCTTTGGACCTCAGTTGAGAAGAGCTATGAGACCGAACACATCTTTACGTTGAACCATGGGTCATCCACCGTGTTGCCTTCTCCAACCAGACCCACAGAGCACAAACTGGGCGAAAGTCGGTAAGCATCGGTAAGTGTGTGTAAAACGTATCAAAACCACTTTAGCCTATGAAGTAAAGCTGCTTTGTACAAGGAAGGTATCTCTTCCCAACAATCATCATCAAAACTGTTCACATAGTGCTATCACCACACAAAAGAACTATGTCCGGCGGACAGCGCTTGTTAAAAGAGACATATTACGAGCATTCGTAAGGTGAATTAATTAGGTTGCGTAACAGTAGGACGCTGCGACACACATAGGCGCGTTAAAAAGACAGACGGATGCTATATCAATGTCAGAGGTATCTCATGTTGGACCTTTCAAGAACAAATCGGCTGTTACCGTATTCCATTGAGATTCGTTGAAAACTCGTAAATTGTGATCAAAACATGACAATGCAAAGGACAAATTCCATTCGATTAAAGACCAAGTAACCTTAACCAAGTCAATCAAAATGAGTCTATTGAAATACGTCGACTGTCCAATACTTTATTAACATTGTTAAAAGTGGCCAGCAAGAATAACCGATGAGTGCCAACCCTAATGTAATGAGAATAAATGAAATATAAAAGTAATAAATTAATGAATTAAATAAAAGGGGTCTTTTCGGCAGTCATGAAACGCTCAATTACTTTTACTTATCAATTGCTGGAACCATACGAAACAACGGGACGTTCAAAGAGCTTCAAACCAAGGTTGAGCGGCATATGGTCAAAGATTTTAATTAGCCTATAAGACAATAAGAAGTAGAGGGGAACACGAGGTATACGTCCGAATGGAGTGATGCGTTTTTGTCTGGTCACACAGGTGGACGGATGTGGCGTGAGTTGTCGACAAAACATATAACTCATAACAGTATCCCATCGACAATTTGCAACTCCGAGAAGCTCTTCAGACCAATTCAGGGAACGAGTTGCTTCTGCTAAGTGTATGTGGCAGGAAATTAGCATGACCAAGTTTATCGCGTAAGGACTGAATTGTATAACTGTCTCTTACTGTTTGTTCGGTCAACTCAACCGATCCAATTGGTCGACGAAATATAGAATCCACCGTCAAGTGCCTTAGTCAAAGGTGTTACTCGAAGTCTAATAGACTGGTTAACTGAAAAAACGGTTGATCACTCTGCCCTGACCAGCGGGTTGCACCGTTTTGCTCGGAAAGCGCGGTTATTTATAGTTCGCAGAGCGGCCTGGACGGCGTCGAAACTTATCTTTACACATATCAGCTAAAAAATGAATTTAAAACAGTGACGATCAAAGTGGAGTCCTTGACTGTGTGAGAAGAAGCAAATTCACGATCCCAACGTTTAAAATGGTAAAAAAAGACCGCTTGATAATCTGGATATGCATTAAAAACTTAATTACTGTACAAGTCACCGTGATGTGTCTACAGTTCGTTAATGATGTGGCTGCAGAAAGAGTGATGGAAACTGAACATATATAGAGGACGTGATCGGGTTAGATGTCATCAAAGCCGGAGAATGTTTTGTTTGCAAATAGACATTAGCCTTGAGCAAGCATAATGAGCTGTAAACGATAAACTCGCGGTCACTTTGCGGCACTTCTTAGCAGTGAAATATTTTAATTCTGTTGGGCTCCTTGATTCGCTACCGTACGCCTTCATTTGCAAACCGTCATAAATAAGTCTAAAAAAGGTTATCCCAGCAATCTTGATGATCGTCTATAAAGGTCACTCATGCCCATCCGTTGTACATTAGACAGTTTTTGAACGTGTCAAAAGGCGAAAGCAGTGTAATGCAATAGGGCGCCGCCCTCCTAAAAGTTACCGCAAGAGTGGTTAGCAGGGAATCTCGTTTAAAAGTGGAGAAATCCTTTAACATCGCCAACATAAAACAAATTAACGGCTGGCCAGAATGATCATTTATAACTCACCAGTAACACCTAGAACTCCAACATAAATCACAGCTCTGAGATCAAACGGCGGTCATGTAGCGCTAAGTTTTCTAGATTTCTCATGATGCTAGTATTGCTGTTTTGAGCCAAATTCAGTAACCAGAAAGATCAATTTCTCCCTTACTCCAGTCCAATTAATAAGTAATTATTCTGGATGCTATGACGTAAATTTCTGTTGACGAACAGGGTTGTCACGCGTGAGGTGCAAGTTAAATGGTCTAAATCGATATTCTTAGTCACACAACCGCATGGTGAGGTGAAAACATTGACCGTGTTTATTTTAAGTTACTCGTGCGAATGCGAAACATTTCTTATTGCGTTGTTAAAATGATTTCTGTCAGAAATAATAAAACAACGCCAACAGTTCCCTTATTTTCAGTTCAAATGCCCCGTATAATAAGTAACTTAATAAGAAGGTTGTTGACGACCACTTGTGGGACGCAGTCGCGACACTCCATACTGGTCCGATGGTTGCGGCATCCGAAACGGATTAGCTTATCACACTGACTGAAGCCAAAGACGCCCGCACTTAACCATCACAAGTGGCTTGCTCTGCACCATTTGCGGTTCCACCCACGCACCACGAATCCCGTGTAAACCCGAAGGAATAAGATCAGTAGGTGTGTGAGTGAGGCCTTTGTGTCCAGTCAGCCAATGCTGGTTGGTCACTTAATTGACCAGCATGAGGAGAAAACCCTAATCCCTCGGAAAATAAGCAGAAAGAGACTGGAATGACAAGATCTAAACTGAGAAGAAAGATAC
>JTDE01000505.1:37889-52331 GCA_014338405.1 Paragonimus skrjabini miyazakii
AAAAGGCAGGCCGGAGAGTCAGGACATTCCTTTTTAGGCTCCGCACTACAGCTTACAGACTTTACACACGTCGCTTTCTACCACACCAAGGTTGTGGTCTGTAAGTTACAAAAACTGCAGTTTACTGGAGCTCTAGACGCTTAGGTGATAGTACCTCAACCCAACTACCAATAACATTTTTTAACACAAGACGTGCATTTTTTTAATGTCTACGGTTAAAAGGAGTTTCGGTTGCGCGTTACATATGGCCTGGAGTATATTGCGGCGGCCTTCGGTGCTTGATTCATAAAATCGTGATGGCAGATGACCGCATTCTGTGGTCTTTTAGATCCGCAAAACTAACGATGCCCAGCAGAGCTAGTTCAGGCCGAATGTTTTATGATCTGACAGAGGAAGTTCGCGATTGACTGGTAAGTCCGTAGGAAGTAGAAACTCACTCAAACGTTACTTCAAAATTGATTAGAATAAGGTTTATCATTTGCGCAAAGATCGACAGAATTTATTAAATCAAATTACATTTTGATGCACTGTTAAAAATAGGTCCTCCTTGTTTCACTCGACTAGCTGATCGTCTTAGTCTCTTGAACGAACAAATTTACTATTGAGGTTACTTCCTGGAACTATACAACAGTAAACAAGGTTCTCACAAAGAATTTCTTACGAGGCGTTTGCACGCCGAAAGGCTATTCGACGTTAGATATTTACAAAACCGTACCGAGTTGAAAATCTTCATAATCAGTTCAAGGATCTTCCATTCTCGTCATAACTTAGTGCTCAGACTCTCACAGCAAACTTAGTCTGGTCGTTTTAAAAGTATCGCATCCGGTAGTCAAAAACTGGAATCCCACTTACTTAGCTTTACGTACATTTGTAAGGTGGGGTGAATATATAATAACGTGCAATTCTGATAAAAGTCATAGAAGTATCAATTTAGATAATGTTGATCACTTGAATAAAACGAACATGTGGTCAACTGTGTCATTGTTTTAGGTTGTTTGATTGTGAAAAGAGTGGAAAAACTGATAGCGATCATTCGGCAACAAAGACACCAAGGTGTGTCAAGTTAAAGGGGATGACGAGTTTTGTCAACCTGGAAATAATTATGCCTTTAAATTCTGAACCTTTTTTCACCCAGGGTGCACAGTCTTGTGACCACTACGACCGATCCTAAATCACTTCATCTAACATGTCGTTTACAGTTGCGGTAAAGAACGCATTAGCAGAAATGGCCGAAACCTGCGACGCATATCCACAACTGGCTTATGCACGCAATGACACAAGTGATCGGCAGGTCAATACCAGAATTGAGGCCCGGCGTCTTTGGCCCTCAAGTCATCTAGTTAAGACCGCCACTTCGTTTTCGATCCCAATACGTAACATAAGCTTAAATGTACAGGTGCTTTTGAAGCATTGTTAAACCAGCTTCACAAATCAGCTCCCTGTTGGTAGGAGGCGCTGACGGAATCGACGTCATGGCCTTGGTTATGAAACTGCTTACTTCACTCTGATATCCACCCATATGACGTGCTTTTGTTTCAGCAGTTTGTCGCTGTGAGCGGAACCTATGTAACCATGTATTTTATACCATCACTTGATGAGAATAAACAAAATGCTTCCATCTGGTAACGTATGTTCTCTTGCCACTTCGAGAAACTGCATAAAGGAGATGCAGTGCTTCAAAGATCTTAGATATGTCCAATTCTCTGTATCATTTAACGGCAAAACAACTAAACGAACTGTTAAAATCGGTTAGCAAAGAACTATAAGTTTATCGTCAGTGATGTTTTTGAACTTGTCGACGCACTGAAACAAGTGGAAGTGACTAGTAAGCATCTATTCTGGCTTGACGTCACATCTGTCTTCAAGATTATTCTACTGAATGAGATAAATGTATCAAATGCAATGGTATCAGTGCAGGAATAACAGTAGAGGAGCTAACTATGTTACTATATGTCAGCTGGAAAACCACTAACACTTGAGCAGACACTTTGCATTCCGATAAACTCTTCGGCTACGTGGCACTATCCCCGTTTTCCGTTCCCATTAGATCATACCGGTGATGCATATCCCACGTGATCTCTGTTCCTTTGTTAGTGTGATTTCGATTACAACACTCCTGAGGAAGGCCACCCGAGGTGGTTGAAACGTAGAGTATTACAACTTGCCCGTAATGGTGTGTTATTTTCAATCCACTTATTCATTGTACTTGCATATCCGTTTTGCGTCTCCAGTTGAAAGTTTTAACAACTACTTACATCGTTTTCTTCTGTCGCCGTGAAACAAGCTGCATAGAGCGTACAAAGTTGATTTTCCCCGATACAAATGAGAGCCTGAACTAAGTTGGTCAGTGCAAGGATCGACAAAGTCCTTCTGTTCTGCGTTTGCTGCGCACTTGAGCGTGTCATACCACCTAATCAACCTCAGTGACTCACTCAAGCCAGTAGGGCATTATCGGGGAAGGTCGAATGCCTTAAGCTGACCATCACAGAGGCTGCTACGATTAGTCTTCACTCACCATTACTATCAATTCAAAAATGCCTATTGGAAAACGGTGAACTTCTCAGGGCCTTGCATTCGAAATCAGATAAGAAGGGCACGATATGTATGACATTTTTTAAACAAATTTTACGCAGCTGACATGACTAAAGTTAATCGACTAGCTCTCTGGAAGCCAACCAAACAGACGCTGAGTATCGAAGTCAATCGTTCCATTGATGTGTTATCTATCACCCTCATGCAAACGTTTTGTTCTTGACCGGACGGTCAAAAAAAATCGCCATCATTGTCGTAATGTGCACACCATCTTAAAAGCTAGGACACATTTACGTTTTTCTTGAGAGAGCACGACAGCAGAGGTGCTATCTGAAAGAATAAATAAACAGTTGGAATAGCCTTTTCCAATCTACTAACAACGAACATACCACAGAATGATGACTTGAAGTAAAACGTTAGCATCAATTTACTTGGCTATACACTGCTGTGCGCAAACTGTTTGCTAGGATAAACGTTACCCACTCGATTAGTCCGCCAGCATGGAAGTCACTTTTGGGGTGATCTGCAAGTTTCAGGTTATAGAGGATCAGTATGACTCTCAATTCTGTTCGTTGGTTAGAATAGCACAACAAAGTTACACAGACATATTGTGTTTGCTCAGGAAACATCCTCATTGACAACGAACTTCACCTAGTCATCAATCATTACTCACGACCTGCGCAATCAAGCATGTGACCATGTATACATGAGGCATTGATAAACCGTTGCGAGGACTCATTTTATCTTAACGTTTGTAACCATTTTCACGTAGACCGTTTTCCAGTTATTCCATAGACTAAAATGAGAAACACTTTCGTTTCTCATTTGTGATCGATACATTCGTGTATGAGCTTGACAGATTTTCCCTTCTAGCGACGACGTTTCATTTGTTGACTGAACGACAGTCGCACTTAGAGATTGACAATATTTTTACTGCGTCTGTATAAAAAACACAATCCGTTGGTGGAAGGACTATGTTTTCCGTCTTCCTAGGCATTATAGCCACCCAAAACTGAAACATCCTTATGTGCATAGACACATTTCATCAATCGTTGATACTGTTACATGAATATATGTACCGTAATAAAGGATAGCAATAAGTAAGCGGAAACGATAATTAAATCAAACTGTCTGCTAGAGATCTTTGCGAAACACACTCCCCAGAATTTTCAAGCATGGGATACGAGACTAACATACCATAGAAAATTTGTGTTACGGTAATGGTCTTTAGTTGTTTTTAGTGATGGCAAACAACATTTTTTCTACAGGTTGTCTGGAATTTATGATCAGTTCCTAACATTAAGTTCAGCAGATGTCTCATAAATTTTACTGCTTAGATATCAATAAAACGTTTGAATTGTCACCTCGTTATAAAAGCCTGTTAGCTCATATCCAAAGTTTGAGGAAGTCTATCGCCAGCAGGATCCGAACTAGACAAAATCGCATACAATGTCGAACTAGACGGTGTTTATAAAGTTCCTGAATATAATTTTTATATAACCATTTTTAAGTGCCATATCATCTGTAGGGCTTGCTTCGGCCAGGTCAAACTGGTGAATTGCATCTCTTTTTTCAAATTATCGAAAAAGTATGAAAAACTTCAGATAAGACCCACTTACTTTGCTCTGTACATCACTCATGGTTTATTGGTTTATATGTTTGTTCCTTTACAAAGAACGCTTATTTCTGTTAACAGAGTGGTTACTTGCTTTAATGCATATACTGATAATTTTTTACGTCGTTCACATAATTAGTTAAGTGGTGATGAAACCAAGTATATAAGAACACAGTAAAGAAAATGTGGCTAATTTTGAGGCGTATTTGTTGACCTCTCAATTTTGTTATTGCTCATCACAACCAGCAAGCTCTTGTTTACCAGTACAATCAACTGCAAAGGTTATGTTCACAAAAAGATGTCAGTTTTTTGTCGGAAAGCAGTCTTAGTAATTATCTGATCTCACTGCTGCTTCCACTGAAGTATCTATTAAAGGACATTGTGACATGTACTCAGTTTGTTTCTGAGCAAGTATTCGACCAGGCTCAATAAACCCTTTTCATCCTGAATGCATTTTCATAATAATTATCAATCAGAAACGATTGACCTAAGATACTTTTACGTCTCCTGGCATGATAAATGATACAGTGGTTTGAACTACCATGAACAAAAATAACCTTTCCATTACTGCGTTGAGAAGAACTTAACCGATAAAACGTATGATGAAAAGCGCAACGTTGAACATTTGTACGCTTCCTCTACCTCGTTGGAGATAACAGTCAAATACAAGGATGGTCCAAGGTAGTTAACTTGTGTTTTTATAAACCATTGTGACATCTTGTTAAATTTTGTTAGTGTATTTTTATAATTAATACCTAACCTCTTCTGCTCTCTTGGCGTAGTGGTCTGGTTTGTGTGCTGACGGTCTATGCTGACTATGGCTGCGGTCCTTGATGGTTCAACTACATCATACCGGTCAGAGGAGAGCGGTCAGACAGAAGGCAGTTACAAGTATTTGCCAGCTGGACACAAAGGCCACACTCACAATCCTTCCTATCCGATTCCTTCGGGTTTACACTAGATACGTTTTGTACGGATAGAACCGAAAGTGAAACACAAAGTTACCCGTGGTGAGTGTTCAGCGCAAGCGACGTTTGGATTTAATCACTATGACAGACTAATCTGAAACATATACCGTCAACCATGAATAATATCTGATGAGTGGTTTTTGTGCGTATGATATAGTATTACGGCCAAATGATAATACAGCTTTCCGCTTTACCAGGTGCTTATTGGCTAAACAGTTGAGCAGCTACATGTCAAACGTTTCCCAACTGTGATTACAGCTTTTCATTTAAATAAGCTGTTTTGATAGTGCAATTTCCCCGGTCATATTACTTGCTGCATTCAGTGTATATTGATTTTCTTTCAAAAAACATTCTGCGAGATAAGAGTGAAATGATACTACCCTGGTTCATGTTATCCTATCGTGTTAATGAAGTGAATGAAGGCTCAGCATACCAGGATGTTTTATTCACAGTGACATGGTTTAATTTGCTGAGTGACTTGTTACCTGTGATAAAAAATTGTGCTGTTGTTGCAGCTTATGAAAAAATACTGTTTTATCCGCGGTTGTATGTGACATTTTAATTTAGTAAGGCCCATATCACTAGGTCATTTAACCGATTTGTATTCCACGAGGTTGATAGTAATATTGGTGAGATGTGGAAATTTTCACCTAAATTTGTAGATATTTGATATATCCGGATTCATTGGAATACATTAAAGATTAGCTAGTAGAGGAAAAACAAAATATGATCATTCAATTCTACCAGTTACTCTCGGAGGCCTGAAATACTACGGTGACGGAAACGTCCAGAAAGATAACAGCCAAATCCAAACATCATCTCTTCACCATTTTGAGAGATGGAAAATGCTATGAACCCACCCATTACTGAAACTAAAATTGTCAATACACTGGCATTCTCTATAGATATCCATTCGCCTGTTGATAGTGTTTCGTTCCAATGTGATGACTGATGGACATATCAATTCCTTGAACGGGTCATTAAATCCTGCCTTACTTATGTACAGTCAACAAAAATACATCGTTGGTTAATATGAGGAAATACAATTTTGCTGGGATAACTAGAATTGACAGTTAAATCAAACCTTACCATTGCGCCGGTTCTATATCCTATAAACAAGTTTATCACTAAATCCTACCCAGCGTGTTAATGAATAGTGAACCAGGGTTTAAGAAAGATACCTTGTCTCACGAAGACTTCTACTGTGACTGGTGTCAGCTAAACTGACTGTCAATCGGGACACCGCATGTAGAACGTTATCTGTCTCGAAAATTTACATTACAATCATAGAACGCATCTCAAAAGTCGTGTTTATTGCAATTGGTTTCTGCATGCTAAGCGTTCCACCGGATATGACATAGCATGGAACTTTTAACGGGTACAATTGCAGCGTGCCGATTCATTTTAAGTTCTCCCACGCTTCTTACCAGATAACATAAAGTATTATCTAAATAATGGTTCCAAAAGCAATTCTATTTTCGGTATCCCGTTTTTCAGCGAGTTTGACAGTTCAACTGCACACATTTCGCCAGCAAACGGAGTGACATCATCGGTATGTGAAAGTTTGAGCGGTGACGTCGTTATACTGTGTGCTATTAGTGAACCAGTTTTTGAGTTTAACCAATCCGTTCGACGAAACGGTTCTAAAAATGAAATTCGTTCAAAAATATCTGGTTTTTTCTTAATTTCAGCCGCGGCACATGCATGCGGTGTATGATGATGCTAAGGTTTATGCTTGTCCTGCAGGCAGATTTATCGCCGCACACTCTTCTTATCTGCTCGCTCACAGGAAAATGTTGCTAATTGCCGATTCAACGGAACAAAACAAAATTTGAGAACGTTTCTTGAGTTGCCAAACAGCGAGAACGATCGTTGTCAGTAACAGCGGCATCATAATATTTTCAACCGTGCCTGCCATCCATTTAACCACAGAGCTTGTTCGTTTGTAGCAGAGAGATAAGTCGACAAACAAACAACAATTACTCTCATAATAAGCGAAAATATCGTTTGGTTGCTAGAATCGGTTTAAGTATTTGGCGATAATTGGGGATGATAAATTAATTTCCCCATAGGCGGTTTCAGCGAACAAATCTAGGTTGTACACCACACAGCACTGCCATAAAGGAGTGTTGATATTGTCGCCAGATTTTGCTGATGGTTAACATTTGTACATTTCACAGGTACTTGAAAGTAGGGTAGGTCTATTGCTTATCTATATGGTTGGATAACCTGTTAAAACAAAATGATAATCACTCACCTTTAATAGGCTCCCGTGGGAGTCTAAGGGATCGTCTGACATGCACGAGGTGGAAATGTTATGAAATGACTTGGACTGCTCATTTGACAGTTCTTTCACTAAACCATCCATTAACTGAACACTGACTTTCTGTTTTGCGATTGGCTGGATTGGTACAACGGTACACGTAACTGAACCGATTGTTCGATTCATCAGCGGGGTGTACTGACTCGAGTTCTTTTCCATTGGGCTTACTAGAGCGGATTGTTCTGGTTTCAGTGATTCCAATCGGCAAAGATTATGAGAACACGAATGCTTACTTGGAAGTGTACATGTGTGGCATTGTGGAATGGATTGTAATGCCGTATAATCATCAGTGTTTTTACCAACAACTTCAGATCGTAGTGTGGAATTTGCAGCCAACAATGTGAGTGGCCTACAAACGTGATTATGATATGTACGTTCGCTGTTATACAGTGTATTCAGAGTAGACTCGTCCAAAGTGTTTAAAAAGTTGTCGTGAGAAATTGGTGTTGCAGGTTTATCGGCAGTATAAAAACTATGTACAGACGAGTTAAATCCAGTTGCACACGGATTCCACAAACGCGGAATTTGTTCAACGTCCGACGCTTCGATAGGAGGATCTTTGGTCTTTTCATTGTTACCATTTGTGTTACGTTTATCACAAAAGCGCGCACAGACCCAGGGAACACAGGGTCTTGATGCATGACTGGCTGTCGGTCGTCTCACAGCAGTTGAGTTCCAACGGCGTGCATAAACGACCAGACACAGTGTGGCAAGCAACAACAGTAAAATTAGACCTAGGGATAAAATTAGCACAGCATCTCCGGTAAAACTCGGTATCAATGGTTTCTTCAAGGGTCGTTTCTTTTCAGACATTTTCCCCATGTTCATCATCGAGTTCAATCGAGAATGCACTTCCGTTAATTGATTGTCCTGAGCACTCCCAATGATGTTGTCTGGCCGAGGTTCTAACATGCCCAGCTGTGTTTCGCCACTCAACAAATGAGGATAAGTACCTTGTAATCGGTGAGAACGCGGAGGTGTGGCATCAACTTGTACCAGAAAGCGAAGACTGTTGGTTCGAACAGGAGTGTCGCCATCTTGTACAATTACATAAAACGCATGCAATCCCGTATCGTTTTCATTCATATCTCGACTTAAATAAATAGTACCTTGATTGCGATCGATTTCTAAAAAGGAAGGGTTAAGACTTCCTGCAATGTTTGTGACCCTTTCATTCGAGTTGATTGTGACCTGATTGATAAATGCCGTTGATGCGGATGTCTCACTAATTAAGTTGAAATGAAAGTGGACGTTCGAAGTGTCCTTGTCGTTTGCATTCACGGTCATAAGCTGATAATGTTTACCCTCTGCATTTGACAAGTAGAACGTCTTATTTGCTTTCTGGGGAAAAATTATCACCGGATCGTTGTCATTTACATCTTCGACCAGAATAGAAACGGTAGCAGTGGTTGTGTGTACGACTGGTGGTTTTGATCTGTAAATATCATGATTTTCTGAAGTATCTACTATAAGAATTTTGAATTCGTAGTTTTCTCGGACTTCTCGGTCTAGTGGCATAGTTGTGTTTATATGATAAGTAACAGGCTGTTTGAGAGATCGTTTCTCGGCTGTATTTGTGCTAGTCACATTTGGCTTTTCCAGCCACAGCTGGAATGGTAAATTGTCGTGTTTATAAAAACGAACATTTAGTTTATCGTACATCTCATCCAAATCCATAATCACTAATTGACCAACACTTGTGCCTGCTGGCATGTTTTCCTTCACTGTAAATCGGTAATATGTATGCTGCAATAAAGGCGCATTATCATTCTCATCCAAAATCATCACATCCAAATTTAGCAGAGTCTTTTTAGACGGATTTCCGTGATCTTCCGCTCTGACGGTGAGTCGAATCTTTTGCAGCGGTATCTCGGTAGCTTCACGATCAATTGTTTTGCGAGTAACAATGTCACAAGTTGTCGGGTCAATGTGAAAGTGTCCCAAATAGGTTTGATCCACAGAATCCACTTGCGTAATGAGCGAACATGTCACTCGTCCATTCTGGCCAATGTCCATATCGGTTACGTTTAGTCGCGCTACCAGAGTTCCAAGGGGGCTATTTTCATATAAATAGACAAAGGCGTTTTCGTTCGACGACTTCCTCGTGATGTTTGTTTTGCTCACTGGTTGCAGAACTTGAATAACTGGTTCATTGTCGTTTACGTCCAACAGATTAATTAGTACAACCGCTTGGTTTGTCTTCGTAGGTATTCCTGAGTCAAAACAACTCACGTGAATCCGCTGCACCGAGCTACTTGGAGACATCGTTTCACGATCTAGGGGTTTCAGTGTGAGCAAATTGTATTGTACCTGACCGGCATGTCGACGAACTTCGGACAGTTGAAAATACATGTTCTCCTGTGTTGGAGCTGTTTCATTTTTAAACTTTGCCTGCCACAGTTGATTGTAACTTGTCTGCTGCGATTCAAGTGAACAAGTTACATGGTTGTTTGCTGGATTAACATCCTTGTCTGTGACAAAAATGTCAGCAAGAAATTGTGGAGGTTCGGAATTTTCCTCTACGGTGGCAAATGTTGCTGGTCTTCCTGTCGATTCATCCAAACGTAAATAATCTAGTTCAATCAACGGAATTTCGTCGTTAATATCTAGTACTTGTATTACAACCCGTGCTGTAGCTGTATAAATGTCGGTTTGTGATATGCCAGAGGTTGATATTGTTCCTGTACCTTCTAGCTTCATTCTACGATCATGTTCACTGTCGATTGCCAAGACGTCAAAAGAATAGCTGGATTTTTTCTCATAATCCAGTGGTTGCCGCAAAAACAGTTCTCCGGAATGTTCGTTTAGTTTGAAGATTTTTCTTACAGTTAAATCTACATACAGTGGAAATTCATATCTGATACCTGCATAGGCTGGCAGATCAGGATCAAATGCTTCTAGTTTGATTATTGCGGATTTCGGCCACAATGTTTCTGTTATTTCAGCTTTGTAGGTAACCAATTCTGTAGTATGCCGAGAATCGGCCAAATAATCAACGGACGAAGAAGAGTTTTTGTGCAACTGAGGTCTAAAAATTGGTCCATTGTCGTTGATATCTTCAATGGTAAGATAGACTTTTAGAACGTTTCGCTCATCATAGTTGCCTGTTGTTGGCTCATTTAAAGTATCGTATGCCTTCACTTCAAATATAAAATTCCCACGACGTTCTCTATCCAAAGTGCTTCTCAATTCCAAAAACAAATCGGTTATTTCATGGTATAGGTTCCCACGGAACACGCGATCTGCTGCTTGTTGATGCAAACTCCATTCTGTCACATCACCTGGAAGAAGTTCATATCGTTTTACAGCAAACTCGAAAGAATCCGGGTCCACGGCCAAAGGCAGACGAACACGAGTTCCAATTAGTGCCGACTCAGGAACAGAAAGGTTTACAAATTGTTGGGGATGGAATGTTGGCACGTGATCATTCCTGTCGATTATTACAACCCGAATATCGATAAATTCTGGTAACGTGGACGATTTTGTCTTACGATGTAAAGCAACCTGGAAAACAAACTCGCACTCGTCAGTAACATCTTTGTTTGTCCCGTCCCATGTATAATCTGGACTGTGTGGCAACAAATATTGACTGAATGAAGAGCTTCTGCTTTTCCGATACCCTAGGGATGTGGTACAGAGGACCTCACGGTCCAAAACTACTCGGGTGTACAAATCTCCTTTATGTTCGTCTAGTTTGAAGTACATGGCCGGTGGACGATTTGCACGCACAATAACGGAGGTTAACGACCCCGAATCCAAAGGGATGTTTTGCTGACCATCAAAATGTGTAATGCGCCCGAGTCGATGCCCCGCTGGTGTATCATCGTTAACAAAAAACACATTTGGTTCGTTTCCGTCTGTTGGGAACACAAGTGTAACGATAACGACGAACAACAAACGGTCTATTATTTGCAAGGTTAGCTTCAAGTTGAAACTCGGCCTTGCCATAATGACAGTTTGCATATGTATGTAGTTCGATTGGACGACTGATCATCTGTATTAAAGGAAAACGGAAAAGGAAAGCGTACAGTTAACTGTCTCTATAATTTGGTATACAGTATGCATTAAAGTGGTGACAAAAAATTATGGAAGCAAAAGTTATGGTTCTTAGTAACAGACATCTTCGAGTATATTGTGCATTGACTATAATGGTACCATGTGCGTTAATGCGTTCTGCTTAAGTTTATTTTGATACCTCTATATGTCATATTGAACATCACCCACAATTGATCGCAGCTGTCGCATCCCCATAGACTTTCCAGTCGGCCCATTTCGAAAAGAAGCACTAGACTCGAGTTTCGCTCTCATTAGAGCTCGTCAGTAGTGCATATCATTGCCACTGCCGGGACTTGAACCACGGACATGCTGTTCATGAGGCAACCGTGTTTACCACTGCGCCATTGACCTCACAGTAGGCATTGCCGAATTATCATATGTGAACGCTCAACCACTCTCGCCTGATCATTACTCACAAGCGAAAGTGGTTGAGCGTTCAATATATCGGATATTCTTTCTTTCCTTCTGTTCATGTCGTCCGATGAACTGGATTCAGTGTGCTTTCCGACTGAAATGTATTGAACATTTAGTTGGCCTATCAGAGTTGCTTGCTCAAAAGTAGTGATACAATGTGAACAGTTACTGTAAACAATAAACTTCTCAGGTGTCCTGTTTTCACTAGCACTTAAATTTGTTCTATCCGAGTAGTTTATATATTGTTTTAGAAAATCTGTTTGGTGTGAATTCAGCAAAACAAAAGTTAGCCATTTTCTTGCGGCTATAAAAGCACTAATCACTCGTAACAATCATAATATTTGACAACGATAATCAAAACTGAAAACTTAATTCAGAGGTTATAGACAGGTTTTATTACCCAATTACGTATGAGGTATTATGATTTAATCACCTAGCCGAACAAAAACATGGCATCTTATTCAGTCCTCAGGTAATTTCTGTCCAAGCACTTCACTAACTACATTTCAATAGCGCCCGGAAAACGAAATTCCGTGTGGTCGTGGTCTTTCCAAACCAGGTTTATCTTTGGTTAATATAACGCAGTTATACAGTGTCGTGAAGTAAACTGCTAAATAACTGTCAAAAGTGCTTCTTTCCTCACAAATGAAGTTTTCTTGTTTCAGTCAAATGCCGTTTTCGCAAAGACAAGTAAATCCGTCGATGTATATTCATATGTCCACAAAAGAATTTTGAAATCACAAATAAATATCCTGACAAGCAACACTTAACTAGCTTTTGCTTAACGTGCGATCGAATAAGATGAAGTTTATTGGAAAATTTAAGGAAAGTAGTCAGTTAAAACTAGTAATCTCCAAGATACTCGTGAATTTCAGCTTTTTATGCACATACAATTTGACGCTCTCATGTTTGTCAGCTGCACTCCCTGAAGTGATCTAGACTGTCATGAGTGTACGTCAAACAAACACTTCATTACGTTGCGGTACACCTACCTAGCAATGGTTAACCTAAATATTGCTTCAAAAAAGGAACCGCTTGATCGTCACCTGTACTACATGTCCGAAAATAGTATGATAGTTTTCCTAAAATATCATATCCTTCTGTAGAACGTAATTCGGGCTAAACTATACAATATTGGACAGCAATTTAATGTCAACAATTACTTAGTCCAGTGATTTTAAAGCCATTTTTTGCTTCAAGAACTTCAACAAGGCATTGAGAAGAGGTAAAGCTTGTGTTCTCCTTAGTAACATTCTGTACATTCTGCTCACAAATGGACATGTAACTAATTTTCAACATTGGGGTAAGGTTGCATAGGGCGGAAGTAGTGACTTAAGAGATTAAATAATGAAGTTCAAACATGCGAGGATACTGACTACCAGGGCAGCCGCAACGTCAACGCAAATTGTTTTTGTACATACAGGAGGGATTGTGACGTCTGATATCCAAAACCGCAGTAAACTGGAGGATGCGTTTCCCATGGCTTTGAAAAATCACGGAGAATGCGTCACAAACCTTGCCACTGTGTTCTCTTTGGATTATATGTTTTGTTGTTGATGACAGTGTGTGCTGCCCGACGGCTTCTATTCTAGTTGTGTTTCTAGTCACTTGGGAACATGCGCCCTAATATGAGAAGCCAGGTGTCGGGCTGTCCTCCCTATGTAGCTCATACTGCTATCACATGAAGATTTTTGTAAACATTTGGATGTGACAGACTTAGGTTATTTTTCCGTAGCCGAGGAGGTTGGTAAAGCCCTTGTTCGCTGTATTGCACATAGTTTTCAAGTGTTGTACGATCTGGATACAACAGCTGTTAAACGTCTTTTTGTCGTTTTGGGCCAGCCGTCACCTAGAAACTTGAGTTCTAAGTACACGGTAATCGTTGATACCGTTGTTTTTTATACTTGGGGTAATGACACTACTATATATCTTGATAAATTGCAAGATGTACCTTTCGGCCTGTAGAGTATCTGTGTGTGTGCTTAATTCTTGTGGTCAATTGCCTTTTGTGCATAGCGTCCGCGCTCTGTTAAAAAACTTTCGAACTAAACTTCTGTTATATTGCATTGGAAAGAAACTTTTGAAATGTACATGCTGTTCTGTTCAGGTAGGCTTTTTGTAAATGAACCTTCCTATCGTGACATCTGATACTCAGATAACTAGGATGTTCAGAAACGGAAAGGTTGGGATGTGCGGGATTCAACTCCAAAAATAATGCGTTTAAATCATTTGAATTTTCAACAATGACCCGGATGTCGTTTACGTCACGTTTGTACAGTAATGGCTTTGACAAGCTTGAACATAATGTAAATTCTATCCTAGCCATGAAGAAACCAGCTAGTAGTAGTCCCAAGGGACTGCCCATTGCAACTCCGTATGTTTGATCTTCATTCCCCTGTCTGTCTCTCTAATCTCTTAAGCCACTTCTTCCGCCCTATGAAACCTTACCCTAATGTTGAAAATTAGTTACATGTCCATGTGATCAAAATGTACAAAATGTTACTCCGGAGAACATCACATGATTTGTGTCTCCT
>JTDE01000505.1:67717-79570 GCA_014338405.1 Paragonimus skrjabini miyazakii
ACGTTTCCATATTCAGCACATGACCAACTTTACAGTTATACATCCAAACTAGATAGTTACAGCTATGACTACGGTTCTACATTTCTTGCTAAACGAATTGTAATGCAATAAACATCATTGTGAACTAAAAACGAAAATCGTGAAATCAAACAAAACCTGGAAAATTATACTAGCATACACATCAACGTCAACAATAGAGCTGATAAAACATGCTTAGATGCACACGGTGAGAAAAAGAAATGATATCCATGAACATTTCAATGTGGATTGTGTGTCAGGCATGTGGGGGTCAACTGTTTCATCAAACTTCTCAAGCCACTAAGCCATAAACTTACGCCAGGGCAGTGCGTTTTATTATAACTTGGGCCTATCCACAAAAACGCTGTTGTAAACAGCGGATTGACAATCCAGTATTACTGAGCTTTTGGGCATTCAGTATTTTTTTCTGAAAAGATGTCTACCAGGATTAAACCGTGGTGGGCAAGGAGTTTATAGATGAGAATCATCTGTTGCATTATTTGTTTGTTACACATTGTTATTTAATCTTACCTTCTCTCCAGAAACCCTGCGGAAACAGTTCACACAAATTTGTTACCAAGACTAGATGTATTTGCTATCATGCTAGGACTACCGTAATTCCTAATCATCTGTTTGGTTGATATTTTGGTCCAGTTTTCGGCATCTGTCCATGATTTCTCATATACAGGGCAAAGGATATTCCATAGAGGTTTAAGCACAAGTTAGTGCGTGACCTTGTCATAGATCAACAATAATTAGAGAAGCTAATCTGCTCTGTTCACTAGTACCACAGGACCAACTTTAACTTTTCGCATAAACCGAGAGATTAAGTCCAAAGGTAACCGTCAGTTAGAAGCTTTATCATTAGTTCATAAGGTATAAGGAAGGAATGACAAATATTCATCTGTTATGGACTCCAGGCTGTCATAGAGACGTGTCGGTTAGCTTCTGTTACTCCCTTAGAGATTCACTTGTTAGATTTTCATCACCTGTAGCTTGCTTGAAGACATGAAGTGGGTTATTAGTCCGATTCTCGCCATATTGCCACTGCACAGTCGTTAGTGTAAGTACCATTGTTTTACTTAATGAACTACTCGTGAACTTTCGCCAGACTTTATACTTGTTTGCATTATGCATCAGAGCTCACTTTCTAATACTTCCGTCGTGCTCAACTTCATAAAAACCTGCCTTTGGATCTAATGTATTTTAAAAACAAATTTATTCCTGGGTTCCCTGCTTTAGATCCAGGGTACATGACGATTAGCATCTGAAATGCATATATCCACTTCAGACCACGCAACAGGAGTGTTCATATCCCAATTTGAAACTGAACAATTGCCAAATATTCATTTATTTCTGGTTGAGTGTGCAAATTAACCTTCTTGCAGTATGTTCTGATGACATATTTTTTAATCTTCAGTTTTACGATGTAACTGGGTATAACCCGCCGGACTGACCTTGAAAGTTCGGGCTATGAATGTATATAGCTCATCAAAAACAAAGTATGTTTGCGTAATGCAAAAATATGAGTTTATCGTTGAGGATTGTGCCTATTGCGACTTGGGTTTGGACTGCGTTGTAACTAAATACGCCTGCTGACTACTCTTTATTAGTGGAAAACGACTTAGTCAACCGACTTTGTCTGTAAGCTTTAAGGAGTGTTGATCGCTTGTGGTTAGACAGATAGCCGCTGCTTTCTCCCTGCTGACATTATGATTGTTACTTAGATGCATATGTATTTGAAGATTTTGATGTGGTATTTCGGTTGTGCTATTAACATCTTATCAGCAAAGGGGGCAACACTTATGTCTTAAGCGAACCAGGACTTGAAGTCTGGTTGTTACCATCAAACATGCTACTTATGAGCCCTGAGGGAAAAATGCTCAGTTTTCGCTTATTACTTTGCAGTTAGAAAGCTCAGAAGTCCACCTGACTAGAAAGTCTGCGGTGAAAATGAACTCTGTTCCCTTTTTGCACGTAAATCTACCAAAGATAATATTTTTTAAGTCAAGGAAATGCTTCAGAAACAGGGTATACTTTTTAAATTACGCCAATGTGATCACAAATTTATCATTGTGGTTTAATAGTAATTGTGTATTCAACGGTGGGTTCATAGCACACAGCTCTGTAAAAAGCATCAATGAGTAGGAGACTTTTGATTTTATATTGATAATGTTATATCGTTGGTAATGGAGGGGACGTTTTATCGGTTTAACTTGCACGTTTGATTATTCATCCATAGTGGAACACTTTAGGGCAAACTCAAAAACCAGTTGCATTGGGTCCAGATGTTCGCGTCAATCTTCAAAACTATATATTTTTATCTGTTTTACGCTACGGTATAATAAGACCATCACAGTGACAATTTATTAGCAGTTCGTCAGGCGACGTCAAAGGTACTAACTTAGGAGTGAGATCAGTCTGCCTAGCATACTTGCAAGATAACCGCAAACGAATCGTGCAAGCTATCGCTCGTCATATCTTGTTTCCCCCCTGTTTTGGCAAATTCATCAAAAACATGAGCTCGCTGTTCTTCAAAACTATTGACGGAGTGATGATGATGATTTTATGTTGTTTTTAAGATCGCAGGTTGTAGAATACTTGTGGTGAACAATGCGATCTGAAATTTGCCTTCAGTGATATGAAGAGTCACAGAACACAAGGTTCGCTCAACGACTGATTTCAGAACATCGACGCAATTCATAATGAATTATAACAGTTTGTGGGAAACACTGCATCTTTGCCGCCGAAATCACCACTAGAGAAACCGTGCGTTCAAAGTCACCGAATTGTACTGTTTTGTGCTTCTCCATGCTACTTTACTTATTCAGCATTTTCTGTATATCGCAGTGTTTTATTAATTTTAGTATTATTATTATTTTGCATATGTTAACTTGTTATTATTATCCTCAGTCATATTAAGCGACCGCCTTTATGGAAATTTGGTGAGCAACCTCAGGTGAAATGCGGCATGAAGAGGTGGGTATCGAAGTTAGCCTTGTAATCTTAAATGCATTGTGCACCTAAGGTTTGTCCACTTCAAGTTTTCCTACGCACACTTCACTCTCTACCTTTTTTGCCCAAAACTAGGAAGACTATTAAAGTCAAGATAACAATAGGACAGCGTGATAAACATGTGTCTGAGTTGTTATGGAAATGTGCACACACTGTCTGCTCGCTGTAATAAACCTCGCTTGACTGACCGGATTTTGTTGGTATTCAAAAAGACAAATGCAGACTTAACGGAGCGGAATGTCAATGTCATTGACGGTGATCATCACCGGAGGAATATTGTTCAGCCATGTTGGAGTAAGCGAAGGGTACCGTAATGAAAATGTGCCCCAGTGTTAAGATGCCTCCCTGCGAAATGGGAACGTTTACAAAAGCGACGTTCCCACCAGTAAATCACAGCAAACAAAAGTCGGCGGTTATGTTCATGGCACGGGTATGATGCAGGTGGACAATGCAGTTTTGGTGAACAAAAGGAATAAACCGACTGATAAGCCAATTCTGCGGTGTAAGTCGATCAGCAAGGTTGTAAATACTTCCATATAAATTCAATTCACAAATTGTGTCAACGAAAATGAAAAACAACAATGGCTGTCACAGTATGGTGTACGACAATCGTACTACGGTCGACTCTGGAACATGGATTATGCAAACAATTTGACTTTAACTACTAACAGTAATAACAGTGACCTTTGCTAAGAACGCGAAATGTTTGCTATGCAGTTCAATGTTGTAGATTCTAGGAATGAAGTAATTAAAAATCCAACTTCATAAAATGTTTGCAATGAACAACTCATTCCTAGTACAGTGCAATTTATGGTCGTAGATTCCACTACAACTAACATGGACCGTTAATCAACCAATACCGACGGGTTGTGTTGTGCGTTCAAGTCACCTCAATTCACATATAAGTTGGGGTACTTAGTGATTTATTCAGTGCACTTAAAAACTAAAGTGCAGTAATTTCCATCCCCAGAAACTAATCAACTAATCAAGAGGGAATGACTGACGTTTGTATGTTGGATTTGACAAGAATAATGAGTAGAACTTCCCAATTTTAGAAGAATCCACTAAATGTATTTAATGGCCTGTCACTTTTTAAACAAAGTAAAATAAAGCTGAGGGAAACCAGTAAAATGCCGCGGTGACCAACAACAAGAAAAATGAAATGTTTATTGTGCACACAGAACAAAGTTCCGAATTACGTGTTTAAGTTCAATTACATAACGTTTCAAATCGAACTGTTTTACACTTTACTGACACGTGCTTTCATAACTGGAAGAAACTAAGAAAAACGCTGTGCTACAAGGAATTTCTTCTGGAAGTAAGTCACCTCTTAGATTATCTAGACAGACTGTATTATTGGGTAATGAAAGCTTTTTTGTGTGGATCTAAAGCAGGTTCAACTGTAACGGGGTTAAATCTAAACATAATTCCAACAACGATTCACAAGTTCTCAATATTGTCAACCGCTCAACAGTTACTAACCAAATGGTCCAAGTGGAATTTAAGTAAAACATTTTGCTTTGGTGAGAGAACGAAAAATCAAACGTAACTGCCGATTTCAAAAGCAACAGAAATTCACATCTGAAGTTTACAAAAGAGACATCTTAGTGGTAGTTTATCTGTATCGACGGCACCAGTATACCTGCTTAGACTGTGAGGTTGGACTGGTGTATACCGTTTCGGATTCTTAGTTTAACCACTTATTACTTTTGTATTCTTGAGAATAAGTAGGAACTAAAAACTTAGGAATATTTGATGGCGACTTCAGTGAAACAAACGAAGAAGGATATTTTTGCGGGTTACTTAATTTGATTTTCTAAAGCGAAACGCACAAGTTTTCTCATATTTATTTTTGGAAGAACAGTAACGGTTATTTGCCGAAAGTAGTATAACCAGACATCCATGAACAGGTTAAAAGTCCATGAGAGTAGATGTTAATCATCAATTAATCCGGTTTGTAACATGCAACAATTGTCTAGATCATGGGTTACACCTAAAAATGTTTCATTTATGCAGGAAATCCTCGCGGCCGAATTTGAATAGGAGGGAAATGTAACGCTTCACGTGGAATCCGTTTTGCCAACTGCGCTAAAAACAAATAGCAAAGCATGAAAGCGTCAAACTTTTTCTGGATCATCTCACTAACAATAGCTATTGGAATTACAAAATTGTCCAACCAGCAAGCTGTCTTAATATGATTTAGAAGCAAGTGATGCCCGACTTTAAGTGAATAACCGAGGTTTTTAACCTCTTTCTTGACTCTGCTAATAAACCATCTGCTACACACCATCAGAACATTTAAGCTTCAAGTGAGAATCCAAAATAAGTTAAGTTTTAGCTCAAATATGATCGGACATCATCTATCTGAATACTTTTTGTCAACTTGTAGTTCACTGGTGTTACGGTGATTTTACAGATCAAATGTATGCAAGTAATGATCCATTTGGGAAATCTGTAAATGTATGAAGACCCGAAAGAAACCTGGATTTTTCGTCATCAATTAATCTTTAAGTTAACAGAATATGTACGGCTGCAAGCATACCAAATTTCGAGATTTCACCATTTTTCACCTAGGTCGGTATTTGCACGTTAGTATGTGATGCATTTTGTTTCGTGATATTACTGTGGATATTGAAAAATCTTTCTAGTTATTCCTTAAATCGTTGATAACAGGTGTTATGTAAGGAGAGCACTTCAAGGCTTTATATGCTTTACCGTGTAAGTTCCCCCGATATATTCCGATTTACAACACCATTTAAAGAGCGAATAAATGTTATTGTCCAGCAAACATTTTGCTTGTTTTGTAAAAAAAAGAAAAGCAATAGTGCTAACCTCATGTTCAGAGTGTCTGCTTGCAAACGGGTCACGTCTGTCAATCCGCGGTTAAAACTTCACGAATTTGTGACAGCTGTTCCGCTTCTTCTACTCGTCATGTTACACTGACATGAAATTAGACTACGTTACAAGCAATATACATAGTTTGAACTACTTTTCTATGACAGTTAGGAGAGCATTTTACAATTGTCACTTCTGTGGCACAAACCACATCGGTTAGATAAAACAAATTTAAGATAAACCCATAACTGCTGTACTAGTCAGTTTTTATGAGTTTTGTTACTGTGTCAACGTAAAACAAAAACATGGCAATACCACACAAATTAGACAAAATCCACAAATGGCAAGTAATTGTGCAAACTGTGTTTACAGAATTATTCTGTGCAACAAAGTGTGCAGACAGTTTTCAAACATTTTACTGAGAGAAGAAATTAATCTAGTGTTTAATTAGAGACGAAAGTTTGAAACCTAGTGAAAATCCATAAGAATGCATTTTTTTCGAAATCATGTTGGTTTTACGAATACGTGTGATAAATCCCTCTACATTATAGTGTGAAAGAACCCTAGTATTATAGTTTTCTTTCTAGCCATTCGACAAAAATGGGATAAAATGATATGTAGCGGTTGGTCGGACAGTGAAAGACAAAGCATTATTTACAGTATCGCTGCAATGTATGATAAATATTGTAGCAAATAGTCGGTTAGATTAAACAAATCACACCTAATTTCGTATCATCTTGACTTTTGTTCGATTCACACAAGCGACGGCATTCATACATCCTTACGTAGTATGTTTGCTAACTGCTGAACTGCGGAAGTTCCGAGTATTTTAACTGGTCTTGTGGCCCATCTAGTATGGTTTTCACATGTGTTGGGAAATCAGTCTAAGCGCAGGATCTTCACAGTTTCATCGCACATAAACAATTGTTTTGATTTTTAGTTCACGAAATCGTTTTTTTATTCTACTGTTAATATCTGGGATGTTTGTCAGCACATGGTTACATATGCTCTAGAATAAAGCTGTCACACAATACCGTAATAATGCGTCATTTTTACAAAACAGACACTTTGGTTCCTATTGCCGTTTGAGTTGTATGTATCATTAAAACATTATGTACGATAAACTGTAGCTTCTAGAAGTCAACTGGTCTCAACACTTGCACAAGGCTAGCAAACCAAAATATAACTTGTTGAGTGTTGAACGACTTTGGCTTTGAAAATTGTGTACAATAAAGTTTGTCGTCGAAATATGCGAATTAAATGGCCATACTTGTAAAAAAAGTTTTTGTCAAGACTGGCTTCATTCAGGTATAAAGTTGTACAGGTATCCGTCTGAAGATATTTTTGTATGTTACAAAAACATATCGAACGCTTTCACTGTTTACGGTGTGTATGTGTACGTATCAGTTCTTGGATGTGCAAATACAAAGTAACTGCATGATCTAACAAGCCGTGGTGTATATTTATTTGGTAATTTTCTCCTTCCTCAAAGTTTTCCCCAAATTTCCGAATCAACCTTTATAAATTACAACATGAGTAGATCAAAAAATCACTTAAATACGTAAGCACAACATGAAAGAATTAAGAGCAGCTTCCCGCAAAATGTTATTAACTATTTCACAAAATAATGTAGCAAACATCCACGACTACATTTCTCCCAAATGCTAAGATTTTGGCAATTTCCTGTGTACCTGGCAGGCGACAGTACTCACAACACACACCACCTGCCGTTGGATCTTTGCTTTAGAACAAGTTAAATAAACCGCCCTGTCTGCGCCTTCATTGCTTAAAACAGTTGTAAATATTTAAACGACTTGGTCCTTCTGTATGTCATCTCTACTTCAAGTGGTAAACACAACGTGATTCTTAAAACCAGCTTTAGAAAATAAACCCAATACCAATGAACTTCCACAACAGAGTTGACTCGTTTTATCAAAGTGCGATTGCAAGATGCACTTACATAACGGCTCAGCGGTTCAAGGATTTTGCACAGCAGTGCCATCTTGATCATCGGGAGATGTAGCACCGCTTTTAAAGAGATGAAGTGTTTGATGATTTTACCTTAAAAGTTTGTTTAAGTTCAGTGTAGAAATTTTAAACCAAGAGGCTACATAACCACTTCAACCAGTAAGAACGTAGGTATACCCTCTGTTACACAAGTTGATCTCTTCAAAGTTTAGTTGTATTAAAAATAACCCAAGCAGAAGGATACACAAACATTGTCCAGCTTGAATTTTATTAGAGGTGATATACTTCCCGCTAAATATACGTTATGCCCCAACTAAAATCATCAGTTTTACTTGGATTGTATTCATCTGAATATCGTTGCCTTTATTCAGAGCTTTGTTTTCAAAAGAAGCCTACACGTTATCATCTGGTGAAACTACATTTTGACAAATAGAAGTTAGTTATTCTCGGCACGCAAGTTGTTCAGGTTTTGTGGGAGGAGTCGACATTTCTATCAGCACTGTCAACTTTGCCAAATTGCGTTCATATATTTGACAGCCTGCTCATGATTCTGGCATTGAGATTGTCGCAAATCACTGTTGCACTATAACCTAACCACATATTCACCATATTCAGTTCGTATTTGTTCACGGATTGAAAACCTCCAGGAAATTTTGCTTATTTTTCCCTAAAGTCGTCAGAATAGTTAGCAATAAAATTGTGTCATTTTAGCCATAAAAATGTGTTTGAAAATTTAAAAAGATAGTGTGTAGATTGGTCGTTTTCATCAATTAGCCTCCTTATTTTTAATGGAAACATCAGTTACACACTTCTGAAGAAACTTACTTGGTCCACTGTTGGTTTTTCAAGAAGAATGTAAATTCGTGTCGTGAGTACGAAAAAACGATGCAAATGCGGTTTGATTGACGCCTGAACAAATCTTACAGTATTTTTACGGAGACACGCAACAGACTATTTGTGGATCAACGAGAATACTTAAAATGTCTAAGTTCGGAGCCACTATAACGCTTGTCTCACTAGGCCTAATACTTTTTGTTACTTTTGCGGCAAAACTCGGAAAACAAGGCGTACGGTGGTAGCTCATCTTGCTCGATACAGTGCTGATCTATTCACCTTATAGCCTGCCAAACATGAACTAGCAGTTCATTAGAAAAATTGTAGGAATCAATATGTCTGTTTTGCTGTGGCAAGCGTGGTATTTCAATCTGTTGCTCTGTGACATGTGTCAGAATAAAAAACGATAGTTTGAGTCAGAAACGTGTCTATCGCAAGCGCAGTAGGGAAGCTAAGTTTCTGTAACCAGACAGTTTGGTGCCCTATTTAAGTATACGAAGTTTGACAGACACAGTTTAACTAAGTCTAATATTTTTCCATTGTGTGTCGTTTGGGGAAGTGCAAATTTGCGAAGTTACACATCAATATTGAGTTGTTAGCTAAGCAGCTCATTGTGAAATAAGGATCAGCTAGTAATGTGAAAGTTTGACTAAATCAAATACCCTTTCAAGTCCATCATGAAAATTTACGATAACTTTTTCAGGTGATCCTGTTTAGAACACTTCAGATTTCGACATCATCTGTGGAACAACTACTGCCCTAATCAATCGGACAAAGCACTGTGTAAATTATTTGTGTATGCAAATATGGTGACTAAACATTCCTAAGCTCCAGTTGCAAACCGGTGTCACGGTGCACATCACTTAGTGTAAAACAACATATCGCACAAATGAGACATCGGAGTCACTTTAGGAGGCATGAAGCCAGTGTCGTTTAATTCAGGCGCTCTTACCGTAAAAGTTTTTGAGTCGAGTAATAGGTGTTCTTGTCTTTTTTATTAATTTAGTTGGGAAAGCTTGTGCTTTCAACAGTTTTATAGAGGGAAATAACGTAACTTGAAAAGACACTTTTCACCTACGATGTTCAGTGGCACAGGCACAAGATTCACTTTGGTTGACCAGTTGCTGCTCATAAGTTAAAATCCATGTTACACGTTAGGAATCGACTGTTTGTAGAGAATATTCAACTGAATTGAGAGCAACGATATTGAACTTTGACAATATGAATCTGTCATTCGTTCCCTTTTAGCAGTACATGTTGACATACAAATGATCTGTCAAGCGAACAAATTGCTCCGTTCCTAATTTTGGCAATACTCTTCTTTTGTTTTCGCTAATCAAAGATAGAAAAGGTGCAACATTATATGACGCTTGCATACCTTAGTAAACCAAACCGTTAACGGCAAGGCTATATGAAGCTGGCGGTTCTGTAATTTTGCAAAGCGGATAGCCATTACGGGGACATTTAAGGACTTGTGAGTACGCTTACTCAATGACAAACAACAAGGTTTACTTGACCAAGTGACAGGCATGTGGTACTTTGAACTAGCACAAGACCCAACATAGCGTTCAATACCAAAGCCACACCGTATTTGTTTAGGGGAAAAAAAACAGATGTTCTACGAAACTGCTTCATGACTGCAATTTTATTGTGTCAATCGAAAAGCAAGTGAAGTAGCTAATATTAACGTTTGTTATCGTTATATCTTAAATAACTGAACCATTTAGCTGTATTATACGTTTTACCATGGAATTAAAGTCTACAGTTCCATGTTCGTGAGCAGATCTTATTTCTGAGTGCTGAGTATATTAATCCACGCAAAGTAAGAAACATGGACGAGTGAGCCTGTTTAAAGCTTTACTAAAATCCATCATGTAACAGTTAATCTATTATATCAATGATGTAACATGTTGATTTGTCATTGTTGTAGACATGGTCGACTAGATGTTGAAGAGATGAAAAATGCATTGTACTCGAAAATATATTTTACCCCCCTCCTTTGCATTCCATCTACCGTGTAATGCACCCTCAAAATACGTTCAAACTCATACTAAATCGAATTAAACGTAACTAGGGTGAACAACAAAGAACAGAAAGCGTATAGGTTGTTAGCATCCACAATAACGAGATGCGCAGCAATTATCAAGTTGTCATTAAGTATCACTTGGCAAAAATAAGTTTACATTATTCAGGGGAAGAAAGTTGTCCCATATGATAACGGAGATAGCATGAAGTTCAGGTCAGCAAGCATGCATTATTGAGAAGGCCAAATCATAAGTGCATTAAAGTCCGAAATAAGGTCGGAAAAGAAGGGTTAGTTTTGTATTTAATGTAATCAGTCAAGAGTCTACATGTGTAGGTTAACATCTCATTCACACTGTATCTCTGGTCACCACGAGCGCACTGACAGATCAAACGTTTAACAAAGTTACACCAGTGATTGTTGTACTTGAAGCTGGCCAACTGTCGCAACCGAAGCAATTGTGGTCAGAACGATGTGGTGAAGTGTTCTCGTTCTTGCCACTGAACAACAGGATTATTCTTTATTTCGTTTTTTCCTTCCTTCACGTATTCTCTACTTATTGTCGGGTCTCCAAAGTAAAAGAAATCTGATATGACAATTCCGAAACGTTCAACTCGGCGCACTTTAACTCACAACTTAATAGAATAAGTTAGTTGTTCGAGCGCAAACAAAGAAAGGTCTTAAAAACACCCAAAGATATTCAGTGTTTGTCATCTAATTGGGAAAACTAAGCACATAAGCAAGCGGTTAAAAAGAAAGCAAAAATATGAGTAGAAAATGGCCAACGCCAAACGGGGAAAGTGTTGGCAAAATTTTTTAACAACAATGTAACAAATACTAATTATGAAACCTTAAAAATGGGCGAGTTCCTGAGGGCAACAAAAAAGGCAGATATTACGCGTCTCCTATCTGACGGTTGTGAAACAATCACGGAGGTAACAGACTACTCAGTGACTACAAGATCAAAGATTACATACTAATGCATCCTATCTCGCTATACATCAGGGTGTGGAGCAAACACACTCCTGGTTAATCCCATATTGTACCAACGCCCTCGCCAACCCATAGTTATATCTTTCATTTTTCCGGGTGTATCATTGAATGAGTGATGAAATAACGCATTATTATTTAATACTTCAATCTGTAATTTACAATCAAAC
>JTDE01000505.1:112682-132990 GCA_014338405.1 Paragonimus skrjabini miyazakii
CCGATCTGGTCGAGCGATGACTCATCCGACTGCCCCCGTTGTCCGCCATCCGATCGTTGAGGGTTTGTGGACGTGTCCGCCTTTCACGTTGAGGTACTTTGCCGAGTGTTTGAATACTCGCACCTCCGGCCTGGTAATCCACAACAATATGATATATCAGTATTATCCAACATTTTCAAAATTTCCTAAAACTTTTAAAGTTTAGTTTTGAACTCATTCAGTTTGGCGGAAAATCCTCATTATAATCATCGTTCTACTGAGATTGGCTTGCACATTTTTATGCTTTTTCATCACTACGTGAACCAGAAAATCGCGTTGTAAACATAGTTTCTATCAATTCTGGTAGATAAGACAAGCTATGCCTCTATTTCTTCACATAACAGTATCAGCAAAATATATTATTTATTCCAATAATGGAAGAATACCCTCTTTGATTCACAACAGAAACAGCAAAATGGGCTCGAAACTGGCGAGCGCACGCGAATCGAACTTGAATTGTATAACACAATGTGCTGCCTTGTTGTTATCACCATTTTGATTTCCGTTCGTTAAAGTCGTATGTGTCGTTTACTAAATCTCTGACATGCTTATCCATGTTGTTTTCTTTTACAGGATTAAAGCTAGAATCTATAATTCGGAAGAACGCTGTCTCCCGGTGTCTCCATAGTCTATAAAATTGATTCACGCATATACCGAGCAACCAAAGTCAAAACAACCGTCCTACATATGTCAAAACAACAACTTAAATTTCGCATCGTCAAATTTATTGTGATAATGCCTACTAGCTTGTGGAAGTAATTCGTTTCATGGCGGATTTACTTCAACACAATACGCATTAAACAATTATAGTGTTTGGCTTTACTGTATTTGTGGTGAACGTATTACACAATCGGATCAATCCAACATAATACTTGTCGAAAGCACCATATCTGTAAAACATTATACAGGGCCTTATCCCAGTGAATCATAGAATTGTGTTTGACGAGCGAGTTATCCATGACATTTATGCTTCGACTTTATATTAGAGCGGCAGCACCCTGAAAACCATGAAACAATATACCACACTGTCTAATAACAACACCGTTTTCAGGTAGAATTTGACCTTGTAAAGTTACGGTGTACCAAATTTAAGAGGCCCATTTTCAATCGCTGGACATAGCAATCCTAGATTTTGCTAATCACCTGTGTGAGTTGGTAACCCATGAAACTACCTAGCCAGAAGATATATTACTGAATAACACGGACAAGATTTTTTGGTGCTTTATCAACAGCTGAAGGAAAAGGTGAAAGTGTATACTAATCACTTGCTTGGTAACACACAATTCAGCGTTTTAAGAGAACTGATGGTAGCAGGTGAAACAGAAGTGGTAACCTAAACTAATTCGCACCACCCTTATTTATGTAAACCAGGCAGTGAACGGAGTTTTCATCACACTGTATGGTAACAGATACATGAAACTTGTGACTGACCTGTCCAACCTGTTTACTGACGAATGGCCACGGCGATGGTAATGTTTTCGCTTTATTTGTTCCTGCCTCGTTGGCCTATGTTTCAGTCGGATATTTTTGCACAATACTGTACAGGTTCACTTCACGAATGATTGAAGTGAGCGATATGTTGTAGCAGGCAAATTTTCTTTCTAATGCTTTGGTCTAACAAGACGTCTTGTTACTATGCTGTTGACAAGGTGGACTTGGTAAACATACTACTGTCATTATTGGACATATCCGTTAAAAGCAGTTTCTGATCAGCAGTTGCTGCTTTTCTTGTGCTAAACACAGCTTACTGATCTCTCTGACCTTTTCAAGACGTGCGTACACAAAGTGAGAACGTTCCCGTTCGTTTAAACACTTGATGCTGAGTGAAGCGGACTGAAGAAACTCAGTGGGTTGTTACTGCTTGACAATCAAACTGGCACCTTTCTCTCTTTCAATAGTATTGATGAAGATTCTAATCCAGAAACCACTTTCCATTTCATAGCAGTTTGAAGGGAAACAATAGACTTTTTGATATACAGTATTCAAAGTTGATTCGTTTGATTAAACGGCTCATTCGCATTGCAACTCGGAACGCGACACAAGTATCCGGCCAGATGTTTGGACGAATAAAGTCAACTGAAGCCGGTGTTGGGCTTCGAGGTTTGTGTGTAAACTTGTAGAAGTGAAGGATATTGTAAATATAATGCTCATTTGCGTTCAATCAGTTTTGAGAACAGATTCGGTGACTCTCGGTAATACGAGCACTTGAAGATTTATCAACCATCAACCGAGATTCAACTTTCTCCCTATGTCTTCGAAAATGTCCCAATTTTCATGCAAACGCTGGACAATTTAACAACAAAACAAACGCAGCAGATTTATCGCATTTTCTACGATGTTACAATAAAAGTGATATAGAATGAAGCTTACGTAGTTTGGATCGTTAGTGATGGGTAGTTTACGTTCGTAACATACAAAAACAGGTTATCAGATAGTTCTATTGTTTACCAAAACAAAGAATATATTCATCTTTATATTTGCTAAGAAACTGATGTACTGATACTATTTGCTAAAATACCCAATGTGCCATTTGTTCATAAGTGCAGTCACTTTTTCCTATCTGGCACCACACAGCCTCATCAGAACATTTTTCTGTCAATCACTGCTAAGTGACTATAGTTTTTTAGCTGGCTACATCATGATTTACCGAGCAAACGTGTGTACGTTGTCGTGCGTGCGTTCATGTATGTTTATGTCTACATGCTTGAGGTCTAGTGTATTGTGTCCATCATTTTTCGATTCATGGACAAATGAACTAAGGAAAACGGAATATAAAGCAAAACGGATGATCAATCTGTTTGAAATTATTTCCGACAAAAGAGTTTAGCGGATTATTTCAACAAGGATACAAACTTGTTTAATGAACACAGCTAACAAAATTTCATAAGTTGAAAGTGATTCAGGTGAATAATGCCCACCAGGAGAAATAATCTCCTTGTTATAAGAAAATCGAAAACGTCATCTGGACAAGTTCCGCTGATGAACATTTTTTACTCAATTAATTGGTTGATAATAATGTGAGAGCCTAAGCTCATGTTTAGTTTCAGATAATCTGATCTCCGTCGACAGAACATCGCAACATGACGTGTAGTTGCTCTGAGTCAATGATGAAACTCATCTCTGGGGATCATAGACTCATCGTCGTCGTTACGTATGTTTCTTGAACATACAACACACTAGTAATGAGTAGTCGGGGATTTTATTAATTTCAGGCTGAACATCACCCACAATTGATTGCGGCTGTCGCATTCCCACAGACTTCCCATTCGGCCCCTCTCGATAAAAAGCACTAGACTCGAGTTTTGCTCTTATTAGAGCTCGTCAATAGTGCATATCCTCGCCACTGCCGAGACTAGAACTCCGGCCACGCTGTTCATGAAGCAACCGTTTTTACCACTACGCCACTGACTTCAAATTAGGCACGATTGAATTATCATGTGTGAACGCTTAACCAACAATTATGACATCCCACAGACAAACAAACAAGATTACTTTGATTATCTTGACTCTATTTTTGATCAGTTGAAAATATTTGAAATCTTCCGCGGATCGGAATATATTTGTGGGATTTCCTGTAGGTAAACCAGTTCACTGCTCGTCCTGTCTTATGCGGACCAAATGAATTGTTTTACGCAATGATCTTTACCGGCGTTCGCGCCGTTTATTATTTGCTAAACGGAGTAGCACTGTAACTATGACCACCGGTTATCTTTTTTTCTACTCTCGGGCATAACTGCCACAATCTTATTGGCTTTACTATTCGTTTAGATTAAATTACCTACAAATCTACAACGATTAAACTGCAATACTTTTAACCTACTCTGTTGGTTTACCATTCACGTGATTCACGAGGTAACCAAGGCACAGGATAGCTTGTTTAACAACAGCCGAATAGGGATTAATCTTAAAGAAATTTAAACATTATATACTTTGCGTAAATTTAAAAGAAATTAACAGATTACGTTCAGTTTTCACAAAGGGTTACCCAAGAGAAAACCTGACTGTGAGAGACGTTCGAACAAAGGCTAGTGAAACTCGTAAATATATCTTAGGTTTCAAATAACGTTAATAATTAAAACTAATTTTCAAACAGTTCGTCATCTATACGGCAAATACCCTACGGAGCATTTCATTCTAAACATGCGGACGAGAATGAAAGGTTACAAGCTTGCTACGGAGACCTCCAAATATAATAAATTGCATTATGATCTGCAAGTGTGCTGGTTCACAACAAACTAAGATAAAACCTTGTTACGCTTCTGTAGTTTGATATTCTACGTTTCTAATCAACAAGGGCGAGGACAGAAGAAATGTGAATCGAATGCTAAGGCGCTAAAACCTTAATCTTTTAAGATCTGAAGTTTTTGGCAACGTTCTGGTCAGTGTGTCGCAAAACATTAGTTGGCGCTAACATATACACTATACAACCCTGAACAATAGATGTCAATATTTTGTAGAGACTATTTAGGAGGTCAGTAATTAATTCGTTGCAGAAGGCAATCGCGTGTGCATAAAAACTGATGAAAAAAAAAGTATTTATGGTTCAGGCTATATTGACCTTCAAAGTGATTGTCGTCAAATTCAACATCATATGCATGTGGATCTTAAAACCGATTTATTTTTAATGTGTGTTTACAAAAGAAGAATTGGTCCGTCAACAACTGAACGTTCCTAACTGTGAACATTTATGGGAAACTTGCTAAATGAGTTGACTTCCGAATGTTACCAGTGATAAGCTTTCAAGCGACAAGTTGCCAGTAGTTATAAAACATTTTTAATAAGGTGAGCACATGAAATCAAAGTATATAAAATATAGAGCTTTGTATGAATTGTCAACAAGTTCTGAGCAATACAATTATTTATGTGTCAGCTAACTCATACTAAGACCGTTCATACATGAGAAGGGGCGCGTAGCAAACAAGCTTGTTTCCAGTGTTTCATCACTTGGTGAAATATAACACACTTAAATAAGTTCGACTGGTGTAGTACATCAATAATGTGAGGGATGGCAACCATTAATGTCACGCTGGTCAGACTCGTGAAGTCTAATTTTGTAGCACCAGTAACTTGGATTGTGAACGTTTTTGGTAAATCGGTACTCCTACATAACAGTTCAAACCAGGCTTTTGTGACATGGCCACGGAAGGTTCAGTGCTTCAACCAGATATTTTTGTGAACATAACGGAGGTGAGTACAAGCGAATGGCGATGACTTCTGCGATGACTGGTAAACGATCTTTGATCCACTTCGAAATAGGTAGATTACAATAAGCGACAGCCTAGTGCACGAAATACCCAAAAACGTTTATCTTAATCGTCAAGCTTTCCTTTGCTATCTCTCCGTTTTCAACCATTGTTACATATATTCTTGCACACAAATGAAATTGAGTGAGAGTAGATAATTTCTCGTGACATTCAGGGCAAAACCGCGTAGATTTTTTCGCTTCAAAGATAACGGCAGTTCCATAATAAAAGATTAGCCTATATTGGAAATATTTCTTAGCGGGCTGTTCAATGCAGTTAATTCTTTCAGTGAACATTACCCACACTTAATCACTTCCCTCGCAATCAGATGAACCTTCCGGCTATCTGGCTCCATTACTAAAGCGTTAAACCCAACTTTCGCTCTTATTGCAACTCATGAGTGATAAAGATTTAAACCCTGTTCAGTTGGTTCAATGAAAACAGTAACCTCAGTCCAGCTGATAAGTTTCGATCATGGGGCTATTGGCCAGAGAGAACACCGCGACCTGTTTTCTCTTCCTTGGACGTGATCGAGCACATTGAACACTATTCACACAAGGTTGTGGTTGATTGTTTTGATAAGATCCATGTCACGTAAATTGTGGGTGGCTAGTCTTGTAGTTAACTAGTCAGTCTCATACAAATGAAGGTCGGAGTGAAACTTACCGAACTAGGACTTATACTACCGATGAACTCTAATGAGGGCTAAACTTGAGTCTAGGAAAGATTTTTAGGTTGGCTAATCGAAAGGCGTATCTGAGTGCGGAGTCAGCAGTTGAATACGATTGCTGTTCAGTTTGAAATGATTCAAATGTCCGAACTTCTATCAAACAGTTAATTCTATTCATGATCACCGTATGTTTGCCCCCTGAATAATCGGGCATACAACCATATTTGTGTCACTAAATCGACGGCGTCGTTCCCGTTTTTAGTTGTTGCAATTCAGACGCCATTTTGTCTTTTGAACTATTTCAATTGAATGCACGATGCGTGACAAACTCTTTTTCGTGAATCAATTTCTTCAAAATTCTCGTCAAATTCGTTTGTAATGACTGCTAGAACAGACAAACTAACTCAAGTGTCATTTGCTTTGAAACTTCACAAAAAAACAATTTTTCTCACACATACAGTTTAGTAATCAGAGTTACCAATAGAAGATATTCAGCATACATTACTATGCAGGATATAAATAAAATGATTCAGACAGAGTTATTTTGATTAAAGGTAACCCACTCAACTCAACACTTGTACAATCACACTTAAGTGCTTATTTGAATTTAGTGTAATCAGCGTTACGTTTGTAAGATGTATTTAACTACACGGCTTGAAAGATAAGTGTTCATTGTGAGAGAAAATTCATCTTCCGCACTCGTCAAAAAAATTCACACGACCAGTGTTCGAGAATCGTGAACGAATAAAAACAGATTTCAGAAAAAAACGGCAATTCGCAAGGTTTGAAACATTTGGTATTTTACGTATACTTTTTGCTAACAGCATAAAAGCATATATATATACTGTACGAAATGTAGCCATTTTGATTTGACCAATGAAAAGATATTTTTAATAGGTGCTATATCTAACACTATGTTTAATTCATCCTCACACAGTTGGTTAAAATTTTCCCGGTGCAGTCCTTCATTGTTAATACCTGTGGCCGCAGCTTATGATTTTCCGATGAAACCAAATGTCGTCCTGTAGTTCAAGGATTCAATTCATGTGAACGTGTGTGGTTGGTGAACACTCTGTCATTAAAACACAACAGAAAGCATTGTTGGAGACTCATCAATTAACTGATTGAATACGTTCAACAGTTATAACTAAATGCTCCCTGTTTCCAGTACAATTATCTCGTAAACTTCCGATGGGTGTCGGTGATTTCCATGTTCCGGGATTAAGAATTTATTCCGCATTGATAGGGTTTAAACACGGTGTATGATATTCCAAACAGTATTAACCTTTAGTAACTAAATAGATCTATTACCATCCGAGTGGCTTGATGCAAATAACTAGGGAAAAAGCTTCGGTTAATATTTTCAACGACCAGATAATTGTGGACGACTTTCAGAAGGGCAAAATATTGGTTTTATCACAGATAAAAGAAGAGTTCTTTATGTATACCACGTTTACTGTTGGTAATTCCACTCAAGTAAAAGTGAGCAGATTTTCCTATCCAAATGTGGACAAAAGATCCCTTTTATCTGCGGTAGATTACTTTGCTCAGTTTTGATCGACGATTTTGTTCCCTTTATGCAACTGGTCAAGTGAGGATAGATGAAAAAAGGCATTCATCTCAAACTAACACTGCTGACTGGTTGTAAACAAAACGTACCCCAGCGCAAGTTCAAGTGGTAAGGTTGCAGCCACCTTTGAACTTCGAACAAGCAAGTATTGTTTGTTTTGTCTTCAAAAATTTGATAGAAGGTAGAACGTAGAAAACTACCGCTTGTCTTACTGTGTTTAAAATAAAATTCGTTGCCATCTATAGAAACAAATTTAACAGGTAATTTTGATTGCAACAGAATGGGCCGCTCATTGTTAACCAAAACCATCTTAATGAAGCCCAACCAGACTGTGCAGGCTCCCTTACGAAACAAGATCCCGAAAAGTCTTTTACTTTCATGCAATCTCCACTTTCCCCATGTAAATCAGTTTTGGTTTTGTTAATGAATTGAGCAATGAATCCTCCATCTTTCAAGCTGATCTAATTTGCAATATACTTCTCGTCGAAGCCAGTACACCATAAAACCAAACTTCTGTTTTTTAGATTTAGATAGGTTTTTTTCAAGGTTGTTCCATCGTGATACTCATTTCGTTTTCGCTGACCGTCATTTTAGTTTGTAGATACTCTGCCAGTCCAAAGCAGCTTAAATTGACATCTTTGGAATCTAAGCATGAAAGGACAGACGGATATCTTGTGGCACCTTAGGGGAAAATCCTGCGCTTCTCCGTAACCTTGTGTGTCAGTAGTATCATCAGTATACTTATCTGTAACGAAACACCAAGCGTCTTTTCCAACTAATGCATCAACATTTGTCTCCATTGGCAGGAGAATTGTTTCGTATGATGTGTTGACTTCCTATAAGTGGCGCAAGCTATACTATGAGGGATTCTTTAATGGAAGTTGTCCACTTATATCTGAACCACTATCGTGTGTGCACGTACAGTAAGATAAAGGAACGGGCCTACACACATTCATTCAGACCAATGAAGGAATTTGCAGTATGAGAGAATCGGTCGAACATAAAATGAAAACTGCGGAATCTCCTTAACCTTATAACACAGAGGTCAGAAAAATGCAGAGTTGGGCACACTGAACAAAACATAATCCTGAATCCAAAATACATTGATGCTATTTCCGAGATACACTGCAACGAAAACTTAATAAACTTGCAACTTGATAAAAGTTCCGGTGTTACGGTGATAAATAAATCCGACGATGTATCACGAATCCAACTTCTACCAAATGACAGCCCAGTTCGAGCAGAATAGCAAACGACGTTGCTGAACTTGAACAACGGGTTAACAAAAAATACGAACATCACTGCAAAGACGCTCCATTGGTCAATCGACATCAAAATAATTTACAGCTAGAGCACCACATACTCCCAAACTTTGTGGCTGGCCCAAACTATACAATGTTGGCGCACCTCTGCGGTCTATATTTTCTATGGCTAATTCACAACAATGCAAGTTGACACAGTGGTTAGCTCGACTTCTACAGACCGCTAGTCGGTCAGTGCTTCGAAAAACCGTAAGTGATAATTTTGTGCTACCCGACTTACTGGATCGTTTGGACCGTAACAAAAAAATATGGCTGGCGTGGATATAGTTTTTGTTTACAAATGTTTCTTTGATGCAGACTATTGATAAAATTTGTCAGTTCACTGACCTACGCCAACTGAATGTGGGATTGCCTAAATCTGAGTAACAACGCTTTTATCCACTAATCAGAGCGGAAGTGAGTTGCTAATTCCAGCGAACTGGCTTCAAGCAAAGCGATGGTTTTGCCTTGGGCAGTAAACTCGATCCATTACTAGGCGGTATTCCTTTGTCCACCTGCAGCATAACACAGATGCTACTATCATCAAAACCCACTTCTATCGGCATGATGCATACGATATCCTGCTACTAACTGGTATCAGGGATATGCAACAAGTATACTGGACTCTATAAATAGGCTGAATTCAAAAATCGGCTTCACCTTTGAGCATGAGCATGATGAGATCCTAACGTTTATAGACATTCTCATGAAGATTCAGAACAAATGTTGTCTACTGCGGCCTGTCTACCGGAAACACAATTTGACGGAGCAGTACCTAAATTTCACAGTTTTGTGACCAGCCAGTAGTAGCGTGGTTTATTGAGAACTTTGTTCTGTCGTACAAGACGAATCTTTTCGAACGAAACGCTGACGAAAATGATGTCGTTTTTGACAACGACGCCTAAAGAAATTGGCTATCCATCAGCATTTTTGGAGCAATTCAGCAGACAACAATCGGCTGCCGCGGTGGCTTCAACAGTTCCCAAAATGAATGTCCACGTCCGTTTGCATAACAAGTTGACGACGTTACTACCGTGTTAAAAACCAGTCTCAGAGCGGTTATAGAAAGTACATTCTACGCAGCCCAAATGATCGTGCCGTTCACCATCTGAATAAAAACAACACCTTTAAAAACGTCGCTACTACTCAACGTCACATTTTAAATCAATTATGAGTCTCCTTGAATATCGGGCCACTTGCATAGGTGGAACCGCGCGGCATTACGCAATTAGGTCAACAAACATATTCCAGGTCCGTAATAAGCGTCCGTAATAAGGTCATGCTTAACACCAGGTTTCAAAACGATCGAAACATAAAAAGTCACAAAGAAACGCCAACATCAATTGCTCATCATTTGCTGACATACCGACCACAAATGGACTTTGGGAAAGCTTTTTGGATAAGCTATTCAACGAAAAATCGAAGGGTTCTCCGGTTCACGGAGGCGGTAGCAATTAACAAATGGAAGTTACCACTCCGCATACAGAAAAGCATGCTCATCATGGCAACGAATGAATACTGATATGTGTCTATATGTGTACCTGTAATTGTTGAGTTTGTTGTTTGGCATCTCATTGCCCACTGAACTGTGCTATATAAACTGACAGACTGCAATATGTACCGGATGAAATTGTGCTCAAAGGATAAATTGTGCAAAAGCCGTTCCCAATTTCTTTGTTCAAATTTGTTACGGTAAAATGTTTCACGCCATTGACATTAATTCCCAAACTAATGTTTGTCGATAACGGTTCTGCCGAATTCATTTTTTCGGGCTTCTTTCCGAGAACATTTTACATCAACATGAAAAACTCTGGACAGCTTCAGCGCTTAAATTGGGCAGGGTCGTCAATAAAATGACCGAAATTTTGACCGAGCGTAAACATCATGAGC
The DNA here is from genome assembly GCA_014338405.1 of Paragonimus skrjabini miyazakii. NCBI lineage: Eukaryota > Metazoa > Platyhelminthes > Trematoda > Plagiorchiida > Troglotrematidae > Paragonimus > Paragonimus skrjabini miyazakii. Next base: position 123,396 of record JTDE01000505.1, read on the forward strand.
TCAGTGATGCAACAAAACAAAGGTTAAGCAGACAACTCAGAGGTAAACAGGCGGTCCGTATTCCACAAATAGTTTATACAGTCCGTACACTTTCGTTAATTTCTGTCAAAGTCTTGTTGTGTTATAGTAAGGTGAAAGAACTACCCGAACCGACGTGGTGACCTGTTGGCTAGACTTGTTTGTAAAACGATGAAGTCACGTTTGTTGTTCTGTTTCACCTATGTTTAGCACGACAACCCTACTTACAGTTTCTTGAAATGCACATGGTGATTGGTCACGTTGAACGTCTGATTCCCATGCCAAGAACCATCAGCTCGGAAGTCAAAGACCCAGGCAAAGCAGCCTTTAGGTCACAGCTCGCAAGTATCTATCACGTGAGTAAAGTATATTTGTCTTAATATGACTTGGTGTATCTTTATGTATATGAAGAGTTAAATATTTACTCCTGCCGGGGGAATGGGCTGAATATAAATCTTGTTTGTTGGTAGTGTTTGCCTGACCTTCCGGACCACCGAATAGTCTTGTAAACGTCAATTTTAACTCAACCCAGCCTGTAATCTTCATTCATTTGTCTGACAAAGCTGAATTCAAACAAGATTAGCGTACCAGCTAACGAAGACGAAAATCTCTAGACATAGACTGAAATGGACAAGATAGACCGATTTATATGGTTTTACTTCGGAATTTCAAGGGAATGGTACAACCACAGGAACTCAACGACGAGCGACCCAGAGATGGTATGAGATTTTCAATATTGTGAAAACAAATTCCAATAAATTTTTTTAGCAACTTGATGTTCAGTTCCTTACATGCTCCAAAAATATTAACTAATTAGGTGTTCTAAATGACATCTACGCTAAAGTGAGGGCTGGCTAACCCAAGTATTATTGTTAGTTAGCTGAGGCTATCTAGATAAGTTAAGAACATCTGCTTCATGCCTTACATATCTAGTTAGCCCCAACAGAATGGCAAAACCGTTTCCTTATTTCACGACCAGGTTTGTATATCTGGGTCTACAGTAACCATAAGAAGCCTACAATGTTACTGAACACTTCATATATTTGTGGAGTATTAAGTAGCATTTAATTTCATTAGTTGATATGCTCACACTATTTTTCTGTACCTAATTATGTTTCTTGTGCCATCGTATCAAGGGCCACTGTGCTACGAGCTTATTCTTAATGAGCTAACAAACTATATTGTAAAAGTTATTATCAATAGTAGGGCACAAACCATAAAAGAGCAAATCACACCCTGGATATATATTAAAGTGATATGAATACGTCACAGGAAGAAACATCGCAAGCCGAGATTTCGGTTCCACGTTAATTGTTGGACACTCTTAAAGCTATTGACAGTCACCATAATTTCAGAAGGACGTAATCAGTGAAAGTAAGCTACTTTCATCCCCTTATTTTACTCTGCGCAGCAAACAGTGAAGCAGAAGTAGAAGTGTTGGAATCATCATCACCACCAGTTGGTGATGGTGGTGGACTAGTGAGGGGTTCATTTCCATCTATTACTGAACATGAAGTAGAAAGATGTTTAACTTGACTGTGCACGGAATTATTTTACCAGTGTCTAAACTAACAGCGATTCCCTTTGAGTTGAAAATAATGATTTCGTCGCGTTCATTTGCCAGTAAACTGACTCTTCTCTCGTCATAAGTGTCCGGAACATATAAGTTCCATCTACTTTCGTTTTGTATACATTTACAGGTTAGAGTGAGTAAAAGTGCCTGTACCTGGAGATTCGTCCCTTATAATGGGCGGGATTGAATTCATCCTGAATATCCTCACATTGTAAGCATCATACGAACATGGATTCCTACAGAAGTTAACAGGACAGGTACTGTGTCTCTCCTTGAGGCGATCGGTCAACCTGATCGTTACTCACAAGCGAAAGCAATTGAGAATTCACATATGATAAATCGGTCGTTCCTAATGTGAGGTCAGTGACGCAGTGGTCAATACGGTTGCCTCCCGAAAGCGTGGCCAGAGTTCCAGTCCAGACCATGACAAAGATATGCACTACCGACGAGCTCTGATGAGAAAAAAAGTCAAGTCTAGTGTTTCTTTTCGAAAGGGGCCGATTGGAAAGCCTATGAGAATGCCACGGCGGCAATCACTTGTAGGTGGTGTTCAGTGTCTATGAGTTTAATCGGTCAGCTTACTTACCTGTTGTTTTGAGGTGTTTAGCAGTCGATGGCGTTAGATTTCGAGCAGTCATCTCACCAAGCTGAGGTTGCTGCGTTGTCAATTATTTCCGTTTATTCGGGATACGTTCGGCGACCTGCTGTGATAGCTGTCGATAAGTTCTGCCCATGTAAACTTCACTGCAAATGTAATTGAATTAGTACACACCACGGGAGACAGAAGCTGTCGGCAGACTACTTTCGCAACCGCGGAGAACTGGTTTTCTGGTAACTTGAACTAAGTACAATTGCATGCTTTTGGGCCAGAGCAGACTTTATTTTGCGCTTCGTGTTGCTGGCTAGATGGTCACTTTGAATGGCAAGAATATGAAATATCTTTCTTATGAGCCATAAGTAAGAGGTCAGTGCTTCCATTCACTGCATTATATTTATGTCTTGTTGAATTTCTCGGATCATTCATTTGTTAGTGAGGTGTGTCTCAGAATTTCCTGTTCTCTTTGCGGTTTGTATAGGATAAAAAAATGTCTGGCTCAGTGATAGTGTTTTAACTAAACCGCGTTTATATGCAATACTAGCAAATCCGGGAAAGTGAAAGTATTGTCCACCCCATGTTGAACATCACTCACAGTTGGTTGCAGCCGTCGCATTCCCATATACTTTCCATTTGCGATCAATCGTGGGTGATATTCAATGTATATTAAAAACTAAAATCCCCTGCTACTCATCAGTAACTATTAAACTCATTCAAAATACAGTTGCGCAATCGAAACCCACATTTACTGGCTTTCGGCGAAGTAAAGTCTATCCAAACTTACCAGCCGACATCGTGTTCATAGAATCTGTTGAGGCAACGTATTCGGCTGCCATGGTCTTGATTACATAAAACTTGGTGTGCTTGTAGGCGTGCCTAGTCTCTGTTTTTCCTCATCTGTATGGTGCATATGGCTCCCATGTTTTATGTTTGGGACTGAGAGGAGTAAACACAATCTTGATATATCGTAACGTTTGTCGACTTTCTGCTCTGGGGGAAAATGCGTCGACTGAATAAATCGTTGAATACAATTTGTACGGTCGCAACTCATGGGTGCAGACCGTAACCTTCTAACAAGCTATTGATCCTATACATGCATCCTTGTCATACGAGTGTGGATCTTTTGCACGATAAACAACGTCCATTCTATTATAGTGGATTAATCCCATTTGGGAATTCCCCCAAATGCCTTGCTTAAGGTATACAAAGACATGAGTAAATCTAAAGTATCCCGTAGAAGATGAGAAGTGCATAATGTTTCACAATAAGTAAGTCATTTCAAACTTTTTCAACAAGAACATGCTAAAAAACTTCATTGCAGTTCTGGACTCAAATGTAATCTGTACAGTTTGCCAGCTTTCATGGAAAGAATACATAGAGCTGTGATCTTCTAGCCTCAATTTTAATAATTAATCTTTTTCAGCGTCTCCGACTGGAAAAAGCTAGCTTAATTGGAATACTCACCTCATCCAGGACAGCTTTATTTATGACTGTATGTTGCAGCTGCATGCCAAGTACTACTCTGAGACGCCGTAGTTAAAGTGTGTTTTTGCAGCGTCCATATAACAGAGTATACATTACTAGTTACTGTAAAACATGTGCTGAGCGCACACGCTTTTATCATTACGACATATTATATATATGTATATACTCATACAGTTCAGCATGCAGAAGTGATAGAAGGTAACCGCTGATACTGCAGCTTTGAAATATATATCAGGTTAACACGTGAACTGGTTGTCAGTTTTGAATCATTAATTGGTTGAAGGTGGTTATCACTGTCTTAAAAATAGCTGACTGTGCAGGAGTATCAAAATTTTGCTTGCAACGCAGGTGAATAACAATAAATGACTGATCAATTATCCGTCACAGATTACTTTCTGTACTGGTGTGGAAATTGCATGGAAATATTTCAGTAATTTACAGACTTGAGTACAGTCTACACGTTTTAGTCGGAGCCAGAATGCGAAATCAAATGAAACATTACATTCTTGCTACAAACAAAATTACTGAGGAAACCGAACACTTGTAATATACAGTGCCACGGATAAAAAGCTGTTGTTGTGAAGTAATAAGCACTACTCTCTAAATATTGCAAACAAGCCCACCATGCTAAGATTACATAGATGAGTAGTACAACTACTCTCTCTGTCTATGTGAACGGCAGGTTGTCAGCTGATATCAAAACGCCTGAAAGACTACGTGCCTGAAGAAACAAGACGTTAACAGGATGCGCTCACCGTATAAATCGCTGAAACGAATTTTTTCAGCTAATCCAACTGCTTTCGGTAAATTCCTATTTGGTATAATTATATTTCAAGATAGTTAGCGATAAGGGAAGTTACCGATCAAAGGTAGAACGATAGCAAACCGTTTAGACAAGACACATACACGACTTCTTTGTAGGTGTGTTCAGAAACGTGGTGGGCTTTAGAAATTGGCGTTCGTTTGGGGGATTTGTGGGACACGATCAAATTTCCTAGTGGTTTGGTCATACGTGCTCGATAACGGTAATCCCAGGGTATAAGCGGACATTTTTGGACATATGGATCCGAGTGGTGTAACTGGATTGCGAGCGCCTTGGCTACAAACAGATTGCGTCACTTGCTCTTTCGTGACGAGGTGACCCGGGCATGTTAGACGCTAAGGAAGGTACTTTTCTTGTTTGTGTGTTGGTCCTAGTCAACCAGATGAGCCGGGAGAAACGAGCTAACGTTACTCTTGTTCCGGAAGGATGCTGCGCAGTACAGCGTTCACGAACGTTTTTCGATAAACGCTTTTTAGTGTGATCAATGAATGCTGAACCACAGAAACTGCCAAATGAATAAGTCAAAAATGGGCAAAATTCTTGAGCACATTATTCTTCGGACTAAGTAATAATGTCCGTTTTGAATGGAATGTTAAATATATATATGTAGCAAGACTTGTAGCATAGGAGGTGCTGGCAATCGCAGTAGATGGTTGGTGTGTTATCAGCTTGGCTGCTGTGTCCCCGATGAACGGCTAAGTTATATACTCCTTCTTATCAACCATATGTAGTGAGGCTCACAATCAACTAAAACCTACACACTGTAACAATTTGACACAAACTATCGGTTATCCCAGATTCAAGAGAAACCAGGTTTTTTGTTTCTGTGAATTAATTGTCAGTGTTAGATGAAATCAAAATGAAGCGTTTGACCCGTACAGCAACTAGGATCTTGCTGAGTATATATACATTATTATTCTAACATGATATGTTTATAGATGACATCCAACTATGAAATATCAGGGTTCCGGTTGGATCCGAACCAGTTGCAGAAACACCGTGCCCAAATGCAGCAAACGTTCCACCAACCAAACTACGAAGCCATGCCAGTAGCTCGGAAGTTTCACATTTAAAATCTGTTACCCAACCGTCTCACTATCTCACACGGAATCTGCCAAATGACCCAGGGTGTCGACTACCCCGGCAGGATTTGTCGAACAGTTCATGGCAGAATCTACCAACGTCACTGTTAAGCACAGATATTGTATTACTAATAAGTAGGTTGACAGATTTATGATTTTAGATGAGATCTAATGGTGAAAAATCAAGGTTTCGGCTGAATTTGAACCAACGACATAAGCACCATGCCCGAACGCGGGAGGCGCAATATTACTGAAAATGGTAAACTAGTGCATACGCACTTTGTAAAGTTAAAATCACAGTAACATTGAAAAGTGAATATTTGACATTATTAAGCATTAAAGCATTAAACCCATTTTGGTTCCTTAGTGTCGAACTGGTAGATTTCGCCATTCAACTGCTCATTTCACATGAGAGTCTCATTTCAATTTGATTTGTTTTGAGAATCATACTTGGATTGTAAGCTTAAAGTAGATAATATACGATCACGTACAAGTTTATCAATGTGCGTTTGTGAAATTAATCGAACTGTCTAACGTCACTGGTGTTTGTGAAACTGTAGACTGCCTCATTTTGTTCAGCGTTTCTTTATAAAAATTCAGAAAATTACTATGCCTAGCGCTCATATTGATTTACATACATTTCAACGTTGGTCAAGCATGAGTTAAATGAGCCAGTGCAGCAAAAGCACAAATGGTCGCAAGATCCACAATTTCATTGTCTTTGAATTAAAATTTCCATTCCTGCTCGCATACAGTTGATCGGGGTGAACCAGTTTGCTGACAGAAAGACTGTTTACTACAAATTGTATTAGTATACAACAGCCTTCTTCCATTTTGTAAAATACGGGAGAAAACTAAACCGGAATACTCATTAGGTTTACTGCGAAGTAGTCTAACCGCACCTGAACCGAAGCAGACGCCAGCAATTTCAAATCACGGTCAGGTAACCAACGTCGTTGCAACGTTTGTTAAAAAGTCTATTGAACATTTAACATAGGTGCCTCTGTAGACATGAAACGATGAGTTCCTCTGATCTGAGACCTCAGCAAGAGAAAGACAATTTTTTCTTACCGATGACACAAATAAAACCACAGTATAAATAATGGGCTGTCAACAACAAGAACACCAAACAAACATGACGCATTCTACTAGAATCCAATACCTATAATGTTTCCCTCCTCCCTGCAAACATGTCGATACTGCTTGATAAGTACAGTTCATACGTTTGCCAGTGGCCTCAGTTTTTGACTGCATGTCTGCACAGTGGACGATGTCACTAGACCAAACAAGTAATCCATATCCAACAGCTTCTTGGCTCTCGAGGACGCCTGGTTTCGACTTACCGACTGCGTTACCATTTTTCACTATGTAATAACGTTTGATTACCTTGAAAGAATGTTGTCAGCTCTCCGTTATCGTGAAGTTTGTTATGTCCTACTAAGGTGTGACGCTGTAAGGGCATATATAGCATGCGACTATATAGAATACAGATTGACAGGCTCAATCACTACCAGAAATATGGACGACAGTCATACGAGTGGAGAACACCAGTTACAATTTTGCAGCTCGTTAGGTACGAGCTGAGACCAATCGTAATTTTCTATCTACATCAGTCTAAAAGGAACCATTTTAAAATTCAGTTTCAAACCAAACTGCATCGTGGACGCAGTTTCAGTTGAAGGTTTGGTCGCTTATCAGTTGCAGTGAATTTGCACAAACTTTTCCATATAACCGACTGCTACCAAGTGAAACTTTCACCGAAGCATATCTGTCGAACCATACTGAACAGAACCTGGACTGAATCACATCTGCGTTTCACTTGTAAACAAAGGAACTTTGTAATAGTGACCACCTTGTGCTATCTTTTAATGCATAACACATTGTACTTTACCTTCCTGACCTCCACTGATCAAAGCGTCCAACCAAAGTAGGTTGACTTTTATCCTTTGCTTACAGTTTCTGATGATTTGGATAGGAAATTGTTAGAACTTGAACTAGGTTGAACCGGATCTCAACAATGACTGATTAACATATATTTGACGTACTGTTTGCAAAGAGTGTTACAATTGACTGATTGATAAATTTATCACTTTCTCAATTCTATAATAATGCCTTCCAATTTCAAGCCTAATAGGCTACGCACTACCACAGTTTCGACTTGTTTGTAAGCGGTGCCATCAAAAATGTACTGGGTGTTCTTAAAGCACGTAAGTATTATATATTTAACGGAATAAATAGGAGTACAATAACAGACTCAGTGTATAAATAACAGCGAACCAAATTCCAACAGTTCCCTGGAAAGTTACATTCACGAACGATAACTACATATCAGACGAAAACAGCCTGGTGTAAGTTACTGATATGTTCTCTATAGCATTACTTACTCAATAGACAATGCTCACTATGTCGTGAAGCAATAGAAATCCCAAGATGTTAAAATTGGCGAGAGCTGTGTTGATCAAGTAGAACGGACTACGTCGTTGGTGCAAAATGACTTGCACAATCAAATTCATTATCACGGAAATGATCTTGGATGTTTTAATTAGCTCTACGCTACATTCATATTCAATACCTTTGAATATACCATGGTATGTATACCTTAAAGTGTTGCTTTAGTTAAACTATTTAATAAAATCTGTATGTCAATAACTTAATTAATCAAAAAACAATCATTCAACTATTTGTTAACTTGTGGTTCAATCAAACTTTTAACGGTATTGAAGGAAAGGTCACTGTTTAATTTGTTACTATCACTGTACTGACTTGTGAATCCATTTATCAACTCACAATATAATTGTCAAAGTAAAAGAACGACTTAAAATTTTAAACTGGTACATAGCTTGTTTTGTTTTCGCGCCAAGCCATGGAATATCCTAACGGTATCACGTAAGTATAAATTTTTCATTTTGTGAAAATATATAACATCTGATTTTCCCCCAAATTAATTTCATAACGATCTACCGAGCAGTGCACTCAACTACTGCATACATAATACGGGTGCATGTACTGTTTTCTGAATTCAAGCTACTAATGAATACTGTTATTTTGTATCTACATGAGAGTTTATTTGCCGATGATAAACACAAGTCTGAGAAGTGAGAAATTGATGGATCCAAAATCCGTTTCAGTTAAAACCCTTTTTATAAATTTTATCAATACCATACATGCGGTTGTCATGGTGAGATACAAGGATACAAAAAACGTATATTATTCGATTTTACTTCCATTCTAGTTTATGGAAAGAATTGACGTCAGATGAGTTTATAGCCAAAACTTATCATTTTATATTTCCTAACAATTCTGTGATTTTTACTTTTTTATTTCCGTTACAATTTAATGTCAAAATTAGTTTCATTGTGCAAACCTATGGTTGCAACCCTAAGATGAGTCTTCTGATCTCACGTAATGTACATGGCGGATATAACCATATCTGTTCATCCAATTGGTAATATGTAGCAAAAGAACACAAAATGTATCACTGTTCCCAAAAGCTTTAAATTTTGGCATTTTGTTACTTTTACTCGGAAATCTGTCGAGCGTCCTGAGAGCCCCTGTTTTTGGTCTGGATGTGGTTTCAGCGTGGATCACTCATAAATAATTGAATTTGAACAGTACTGATACACAAATAGTTTTGTTACTAACACCCATCTATCTTAACATTTGTCAGAGGTTTATACAGCCTTCATATATGTAGCATGAACTCACTGTTTGTATCGAAGTGAAAGAAACTTTATTTAGTCGACGGGCTATTCCATGGTTTGGTAGACAGATTGTTATTTTGACGGGTATACAAAGCACTCAAATGTGTTTGTGTCTGAGCAGAAAGATATCTCGACAATCCTGGTTTGAAGGGAATACGGATTATAATGTAGCGACATTTATTATTGCGATTTGTTCCAGTTTAACTCCCAGACTACTCTCCCAGTTCGTTTATATATATATTGCACACACCAATTGGTCCGTGTACAATTCACCGGATATTATTCTGTTCAGCGGTCCAATGTAAAATTCTTTTCGTT
>JTDE01000505.1:134610-164455 GCA_014338405.1 Paragonimus skrjabini miyazakii
CCATTGACCTAACGTTAGGCACGACCGAATTATCATATGTGAACGCTCATCCACTTTTGCTTGTGAGTATTGATTAGGTTGCTCGATCGTCTCGAAATGGAGACAGTTACTGTCTATTAACTCCAATCAGTTGTGGGTGATCTTCAAATTGAAATTAACCAGATCCCAGACTACTCATTAGTAATTAATGGAATAGCGCGTCTGTTTCAGAGGTATGGATGTGTTGCCCCGCACGCTCTGGAAGACAACTTCTGGTGTGAAACTAGACTAACCCTGCTATTGCGTTGGGATTGCGTGAACAATATCTAGAACCTCTGCCAGAAGACTGTCAACATTTGAACTATCTCACCTCTCCCTTACAATTTGACTGCAGTTAAATATTTCATTCTTCATTCGTTGTAACTGCTTCATTGTCTCACTTACGTCTTTGTCATTTTCTAAATTATCCGTTAGAAATATGTTTATTCGCATCCTAGAACTGAGTTGTAAAATTCGTTTCAGACTGAATAGATATGTCATAACATGGCTGTTGACTATGTAACCTTGAAAATCTGGAGGCATTTCGTCTGTTTCAAATGCATCTAACCGAAGTACGATATGGCGTAATCTTAAACAGAGTTCCGGATTTTTGAAAATAAAGAATGTGATATAGTAAACGTAAACAATATCAAATATAGACATTTTATTCAAAAAAATTCTCGAAATCAAGGATGTCTTATAGACGAGGCTTCAATGGAAATTCGTTTTGGTTTACATAGCTTGAAGAGAAATAGACCCTTTGAAAAGAGTTTCGGAACTCAAATAATGAAGGAGTTCTTTTAATTTAACTGGCGTTCAACTCATTCGAGAGTATTGTATTTACATCCGGGTGCCGTGAAAGACAGAACGTATAAAGACAAATCGACCATCATTCAATGACCGAAACTAATCACCCTACAATCGACTGAGACGTTAGGACTTCAAGTTCTCAGGAATGTTATGAAAATCCCTTCCGAACAATCAACGCGCTCAAAATAAAAACCGATGCAGTTTTATTGCTTTTCAAAATGAATACGTTAATTTTCAAGTTGAGCATCGCTCACAATTGATCGCAGCTGTCGCATCCCCATAGACTTTCCAGTCGACCCCTTTCGAAAAGAAGCACTAGATTCGAGTTTCGCTCTCATTTTATAAAAATGGTACAAATGAGTACAAAGAACCTTTTCAATATCACATTTTAAAGTTCTACTTTCAGCGCGTGGAAAATAAATAAAAACGGTAACATCAAAAAAGTTGCGTTTTGTTTTACCCTTACTAATTGCTGCAGATCACTACGTTCATGCGTACGGACAGACACAATCGTCTCAGAAATCGCGCAACACTATCAAACTTTGTACTATCCAACTAACGACTTTGTTTCACAAAATCAAAATAACAATTTTTCTCACCAGAAGATCTTAAATAATATTAATCAGAAAGCGGTCATCCACTTTTGTAGATAAAAGTTTACAGAAGATAAATGTTGAGAAACGTACCCGAACAATCTTTTGTGTCACCTTTATACATGGGGCTTGTTGAAATAATGCTATATCATAACGCCATTACGGAGCAAATTAAAAAAGGGACAATATGCGAAAAATTATGAGTAGCTTTGCTGCAAACAGAGTCTAGAAAGAATTCCGTCCGTTGAGATTGTGGCGCGATTACCGACACGAAATCCGTCCTTTCTGAACTACTATGAACTAAGTGCGTTCATTCAAACGGTTGACCAAGAACATCGATAAAGGGTCTTGCTAATAACAACCGATTACAAGCTAGTAGAAGGCATTTTTACGAAACCCTGTTCTACACAGGTCATTCCTTTTGGAGTGTGGACTAAAACGTTTTGATTATTAAAATAACTATCTCATACTAATGATGAGTAGTCAAGGCCTTTGGCCTCCATTTAAATAAGTAGGGCATCACTCAAAACTGATCGCAGCTTTCTAATTCAGACAGATTGTCCAGCCAGCCGCTTTCGAAAACTATCACTAGACTCGAGTTTCGTTCTTGTTAGAGATCGTCAACAATGCCTATCCTGGCCACGGCCGGGACTAAAACTCCGGCCACGCCTTCACGAGACAACCATGTTGACCAATGCACCATTGACTTCACATAAGCACGACTGAATCACCACGTCTAAACGCTCAACCACATTCGTTTCGGATTAACACTCTGATTGCCCTATCGATTCCAGCGGAGACACAGCATGTATCTTAAATCTAATCGATGACCACTTGACTAGGACTTCTCCCAAAATTTGAAGTCACATAAATCAACAACTTGTTGTGCGATATTTTGGTTACTGAGAGAGAAAAGGCTGGTTGGAAATTCTGAGAGTGCGACAGCTGCAATCAATTGTGGGTTATTTGCTGGTTATTTATAAACGTTATCAAATATGTTTCAAAATTCTGGTGCTTACAGCCTTCAGAGAGACAAAAAATAGCACTGGTCTCAACTGCTTTCAGTTTGTGTTTAAATGGAATATAAATGTATTTATAGCGCACAACTTTCTCATACATTTCACAGAACCACCAATAGGGAATTCTCGAATGTGTTCTCACTAACCTAAGAAATAACGTTTAATTAGTAAGGCATGCATGCAAACAAACGTATTTGCCTCTATGTGTAGAGAACGTTTCATTTTCTTGCAGTGGGTTTCTTTACCAAAGGTGAGTTCACTTTCTATAAAGTTTTCTCACACAAACAACTTTTAATAGCGCCACTTTCAAAAACCCTATTCATCGAGTTGAATTGGATAGAATAAATCTATCCGTAACTGTAACATAAAGACAATCATAATTTTATTTCAGCAGAAGAAAATCTCTCATTCCATGGTTCGAAAGCTTTACTTTTGCTTACAACCGCTAACTTCCAGGAAGGCGCTTCTCAAATAAAGACCATTTGCATGATTTTCGCATAAAAACCACAGTTGCTACCTCATCTGCAAATTAGGTTTTTTTGTTTATCTCACACTTGTTACAGTCCCTAAGTCAGTGAGGATGTTAATAGCAATTACTTAATCTGTGTAGGATTTCAGCTTACCTCAATATCCGAGACTTCCTAACCGGCCTGCAGATAAATTATCGTCTGCAAATTTCAGTATCTACGGCTTATGTACAATAACGTAGGACTGGCAGTTATCTGGTTAGTGGTAACATCTTCGAAACCGATTGTACAAACATGACTAATTTGACCATTAAAATCGTTAATTACCTCACCCTACTCTATAAAATAAAGTTCAACAATATTGCAATGAAATGTCCTTCTAATTACATTCCTCTTCAATTCTATGTGGCAAGTTAATTGGAGCCGATGAGGAGAAAAGTTAAATTTCATCGAAATGTATGCAAAGGAAGTGACGCAGAAATAGTAACTACAACTGAATGATTATATTTGGCTCAAACACACAAAATGAATAATGTTCACCAGTAAGTAGGTAAGTATCTGGTTGTTAAAATTTAGTCAAAGTTGACATAAATAAAGTAACTCCACACAATGGTAATTTGAAAATAAAGGTTATTCGAGAACTAAAACCCTGACGTAAAATGAACACGTTTTTAACAGCTCAAGCTTTTTTCTGTTTACTTTTTATATAGATGAGACCCAATTATGGAAAGTCAGGTTATCGGCTGGATTCGAACTAGCGGCGGGAACAGCGTGCCCAAACGCCTCAAGCGCTCTACCGGTTGATCCGTGAATCCACGTCACTAGCTCGGAAGTTTCACACTCAGAATTCGTTAAACACTCATCGCACTGTCTCATATAGAATCCACCAAACGATCCAGGGGTTCCTCTGCCCCAGCAGGATTTTTCAAAATGTTCACACGGGTATCTACCAAACCCACTGTTGAGCACAGAAATTGTGTTACTAATGAGTAGTTTAGCGTATTTGAGGAAATTTTATGGAACCGTTTCCGCTTTCATTTGTTCATGCTACTTCGCTTTGTGAATACTGTACATAATAGATTTTCTTTCGTTTGAGATATCCCGTGCTACTGAAAACATTGAAATTGAGATATATTACATGACTGGCGATTACTCAGTGAATGGGGATTTTAGGAGCACTTTACTCGGACATAATTATATCGTTGTTCAATTGTTTAATATCTAACAAAAGTTTCAACTGTCATCAAAATACGAATCGAGCCTCCCAGTAAAAGTTTGAATTAGCATCTGCGATTATGATGTACATGATTATAAAATCAGAAACACCGGTATCCCTAATTAGCATTTGCATGGTTTTATTGCACAAGCTCCCAATATAAACGCTTCACGGATTTCTAGTCCATATGGTATTTACAAGGGTTCGGGACTGGAGTAGAAATAAACCCTCAGAAGATACACTTGTTGCGATTAGTCACATTTCTAATTAGTGCACTGAAAACTGAACGAATTGTCTCTGATCATTCTTTTTTCGAAGCCATTATTAGGCTATGATTCTTTCTTGATGTGTTCCGCAGCTGCAAGTCGAGTAGTGAACTGCAAAAAGACTATTAGGACTAGATACTACGGTCTGTAATTACATCGCAAGCGGTATCACCAAAAAAAACGCGATTTAATATTTTCATGAATAAGTTAATAGAAGACATTCAGATACAACATTCAGATACAACCTTCCGGTTTGTTATTTACAATCGTTTATCAAGTTCAAGCTGACCGAAACTTCCTTCAGAGTAGCCAGACTTGTTGGTTGCACAATTGCTTACGGAAAGTATGCTGTTAAGTGAACTAGTTGACTACTGTAATTAAGTTGTGCCTAGCTATTTGCTATTTTAATTTAATGGTGTTCTTTTCGAAGAATTTCGGGCAGTACTTCTTTTGTAAAGTTTTCATCCGAATTTTACATCGACTCAGTGTGACATCATGTATACATACTATCTCAATCTCATACATCTTGACTATAAAGTAAACCGATAGTCCGAGAGGTTCAACGTTTATCAGTCAGCTAGATAAAGCAAGAAAAATATTAGGTCACAGTGTGATTCAGTAGTGAGAACACAAACGAATTAGTGCATGGCTTGATACCATCCTAAAGAGTGTGAGGTAGAAAATAGCTTGGAACTCAAACATGTTTTTGATAAGTAGGGGTGCAGTGACATGCAGCTGAACAGTTTATATTGTCTGATTGATTCTACGTTGATACTCGCTTTGACAGATTGTTTTTTGAACTTTCCTTCCACCTAGTTGAGATATCGTCCACAGCGATTTTGATAACGCGATATATCAGCCTTCAAAAGAGGTTGGAGTGCTTTTGAGGTTAATTAGTCCGTTGAGTTAAACGTTTTGACTAGAAATTTACTGAAACCGCTGCACAGTATTCTTTTGTTTACGTGTTAGAAAATGAACGGTGTGCCTGTTGTTTGTCAGCACTATTGCGGTGGATTGTCAGACCGGAGGGGCGAGTAATCAAACACTCGGCGGAATGCCTCAACGCTAGGGAGGCATGACCACAAACCCTCAACGATCGAATGGCGGACAGCAGGGGCAGTCGGGTGAGTCATCGCTCGATCAGGTCGGACCAACGGGCGAGAGATGGCACGCAAAATAGGATGGACGACGAAATTGGAGGCGCGATTATTCCAACACTCGGAATAATATATCAACACGGTCGTGGAGGGCAGTCAAAGCTCACAGTAGATAGATAGAGGTCAACACGAGCGACCGGACGAGCCATTGCTCAACAAATTTGGACCAACGGACGAAGATTGGCAGGCGGAAAACCCCCAGATAGAAGGCGCTGATGCCCACACAAACCATCCAGAAGTACACACGACGCGTGAGCGGAAATCTCGGGGTGTTGTGGCCTGGAATTCTGACTCAAACTTGAGCGAGCGCGTAGCATGTGAACTAGCGTGTTGGACAATAAAAATTGGCTTTCATTGGATGCCTTTTGGCTACACTATGATCGACAGGGCGTAGAGAGAGCAGATGATGATTACTGAATTCATCAATGGGATTCTGTTATGTATTTGAACGATGAAGTTGAATCTTATCAAATGGACTGCTTTAAGATCCCGCTGGCATGACCCCAAAAGGGTGACGTACGTTTCAATTACGAACTGGCAGTCATGAGTAAAAATCAAATTCTACTGACAATGTTCAAAAAAGTAGTACACCAACACACACTTCGAGTGTAGAGAAAATCGAATAGTTTCCCATGGAAATCAAGTTGTCCAGTGGCCTGTGAACAAATTGCACCTAGTCAGGTTGGAAAACTCTTGAGACTAGTGATCTGACAAATACACGTAAACACTAAGATTTACAGATAGAAGACTAAGTTAAACAACGCTGTCGAACGATAATGGGGCATGTAAGCCATGCTATCACTGAATCGTTTGTTGGAAATGTGCCCCGATGTTTATGAGTGGGATAGATTAGATGCATATTTCTACCTGCTTTTAAAACAACAACAACTTCTTAGTTGTCCTGATGAAATTACTGACGCCGTTATGACCTGAATGATTGTATATTTCCCGGATAGTTTGGTAGGTAATTACTAACCACGTAGTATAACTCCCGCTACTCTAGGCTGGCATGAAAGCTAAGGTGTGCTTGTAGTTTTATCATGGCCATTCGGAACATCGATTTGATCCACACTTGGTGAAGCCTGTCTCACCATCTGTTTATTGTATGTTGTTAACAAGCCTCACTTTTATGTCGACAGTAATTTGAAAAAGTTGCACTCATTGTCAGGCTGTTCGAGTAAGCTGCATATTCACAAATGGCATTTTGAGTTATAGTCTCGCAGTCACAAGATATTTGATTCATACCTTCCTAAGGCACGCGTTGATGCAGAAAGCCTACATTACCGATGGAGAGATAATGACGAGACGGGTCGGTTTTTATGCAGCAATGGCTGGCGGACACCACAGGATCTTACACTAGTCTCCAAAGTGCTTCAACCACAACCCGTGAATATCCCTAAAGTTGAAACGACTCAACCATCTGAGCTTAGTTGGTCTGGATACATCCGGGGAATTTTGTAGCTAAACTGCAGCAGAATGAGAATGATTTAGTCATGATGAGTCAACATACTAGACCTGGTGAAGTAATGTTCACTCGGAACAAAAAACGACTTATTTTGAAATCTGGTAGTAACTGCTGATGTATTAAATGACCGGCTTTCATCGACCATGATGTAAGCCATCCGTACTGAGGAACAAACATCCAGAATAACAGCCACTAACAAAAAGCGACCTCAGTACTCCAGGGAAGCAGATATTCAGTCGCTGCGACATAAGAGAATGCAATGAACTTTTACAGAGAAGTTGATGTCCCTTACCTGATGGCTTGAAACATGCCAGCTCTATGTACTATTTTGTGCGCGAATTTATATAAACATCTGCCGTTAATCGGCTCATTTACAGTTTAGGGTATCACAGTAAAATTGGTTTTTGAAGCTGTACTAAACCCGATTTGAGGGAAAACACAATTTTGGGTTTTATTTTTGGTATCTAAACAAATGTGCTGTACCCTAAAATTGTTTATATGGAGGCAACTTGTTTACTGTGATGCGTGTAAATCCGTAAGTAAAATTTTCCCCACTAATCTGCCCGAAGTTTTTGTTCTTGTTGTTCATGTGGATGAGAGAGTTTAAGTAAACAGCAGGTCAGAAAGAAACTAGTTGGGTGTGATTTTCGACTGCGTTGTGAGAAGGTTGGGTAAAATTGTAACACAATATAATTCGTGGTAGTCTGAGTAAAGGTATTTAAGATTACTTGACACATGGTTGGCTTTACACAGTTTTCTAGACCAGATCAAACCATTTGTCCATATACAAGCATTCACATAAAGCTTCCAACTTCACTCAGAGCGTTCTGACCATTTTGAGCTTGGTATGACCTGCAGATAAACCCAGATTGTCCTCTGAACTATGTGCATAAATAGTTTCATTGTGTACAAGTTGGTGCGGTTTGTTTGATTTTCAATTTATGTGTGGGATCCCAACTGTCTGCCTGTTTGTTTGCATGTATGTTCATGTCTGAGCATCGCTTGTGCCAAAAACACTTCTAGCTTGATCACGCGTTGAACGGTAAGATTCCTAGCCCCAGTAGTGATTCGCACTTACCGACGTTGTTTAACTCTCTACGAGACCAAATGGAATTTTTGCATAATGTAGATTCAGTATTTTAGTAGTTTATATTTCTGGTTCCCGTCTGGCCTCCTTTCCGGATACTTTGTGAAAACTCGAATTATTGTACATACTCACCAAAAGTCGATTTTAGAGAGTACTCAGAAATAATCCAATCACCAATTAGTATGTGTAAAGTCTTTCTCAAGGTTAATAGCCGTAACTGTTTAAACCTCATTAGTTCGTTAAGTACTGTTGTTATGAAACTTTTGTCAAACGCTAAGTTCACAAAAGTGTTGATGACTTTGCCAAGGAACCACTGTGTTCCGTCTGTTGTAGTAGTTAATCTGATTCGCGTTCTTTGTTTCTGCCTGAATATCACAAATGTTAGTTGCAATGATTGTTGAAAGCGAATAGTTTCTCCTCTCTAAATTTGTCATAAAATGCCAAGTCGACCTAATGAACGTCATTGGGCGATGTCAGTCCTAAAATGCTCAAAATAAGTCCTGTTGAATAAAAATTTGTCGAGAGCGGATTTTGAGTCCTCGGAAGAATAATATGAATCAGTATAACTTCGCTGAAAATTTAATCCCTTGCCGCGATGCTTTGGGCACAGCTGTAGAAGTGACATATTAACACTGGAAGCATTTGAGCACCTATGTCATTTTGAAGTGTTTATCTTCGAAACAGTTTGCGGGTAATCAGATTTGATTAAGTGGAATCTGCAAACAGCAGCTCTAACATTCTGGGAATTTTTCGATCGAACTGAGGTTTACAAAAACTATCAGCAATTTAACAGGATGACCTCACCGACAGTTTAGTTCATTCTGTCATACTTCGAAATGATACTTCCCGACCAGTGATTTCATATTCAAATTAAACCTTCATTGACACTACTTGGAGTCTTAGGTATTCACACTTCTTTCTTACCGGCAAACTGGATGAAAGCAGCTAAGACAGGATCTGTGTTAGATTAATAACTATTTGGATTCTTTCAATTATCTTATGAATGTTTACTAGTTTTAGTAATATTTCAAAACGAATGCAAGATTCTACAGCTAGACGAACTTTTCAGTTCTATTAATGTCCCTGTTATTCTTGAATTCTGATGAATAGTATGTGATTTTGGCTTTTATATAAATTGAAAACCACTCATAATTGTTGGAATCTGTCGCAGTCCTATGGACTTCGCAGTCAGTTCCTTCCGAAACAAAGCACCATACTCGAGTTTCGTTCTTGTTGGAGCTCGTCAGTAGTGCACATTTATATACAAACCAAAATCCCATACTACTCATTAGTAACCAAAATGTCACTCAATAAATCCATGATTTCAGTTATCTCAACCTGGAGAGAAGTCCTAGTTGAAGGGTCATCGATTGCAGTTAACAAGATTGTTACAGTGTCTCCTCTCGAGGCGATCTGGTAATCTGAGCATTACCCAAATGCCAAAGTATTTGAGCATTCAGATATAATTCGGTCGTGCCGACTGTGAGATCATTGGCTCAGTGGCCAACAAGACTGTCTCATGAAAGAGTATCGGAGTCTTAATCCCCGCCTTGGCAAGAATATGCATTGCTGACGATCCTTAATAAGAGCAAAACCCGAGTCTAGTGCTTGTTTTTGAAAAAGACTGACTAGGAAGTCCTTGGGAGTGCGACAGCCTCGATCAGTCGTGAGTGATGTTCATTTCATACGTTCTTGACCGGCACGACGTATTCTTCCACTTCTTCATTGTATGCGATCACTCATGTGTGGAACATGATATATCGATCACCCGATGCAAACACTTTTCCGTTGGGTTCGGGTTATCAGTCTCCCGGACAGAAGGAATTTTTTCCGACCTCTTTGTTACAGGCAAAAATGCAAGGCCAAACGATTTAGTAACAGTTGTGCTAAAGCAGAAATTATATTCTAGTTTGCTGCGCAAAGGAGATAAATTGTTGCGCTGGATAACCCAGCATCTAAAACCAGCAGTTAAGAGAAATTACAACGCTGCAGAACTGAATACTGCTGCAGAGACCAGAAAAATGTCGGTGTCATCAATGAGGGAAGGCATCCCTACAGCTTCTGCCTTTCAAGTAATTTATAGTTTTTCATACAGATTGAAAATCACCCACAATTGATCGCAGCTGTCGCATTCACATAGACTTTCCAGTCGGCCCCCTTCGAAAAGAAGCACTAGACACGAGTTTCGCTCCTGTTAGAGCTCATCAGTAGTGCATATCCTTGCCACTGCCGGGACTAGAACCCCGGACACGCTGTTCTTGAGGCAACCGTGTTTACCACTGCGCCATTGACCTCACGTTAGGCACGACCGAATTATCATATGTGAACGCTCAACCACTTTTGATGAAGCCATACGCGAATTTGTAGAACTGACAGAACTAGAATAAACAAGCAAATACCAAAGTGTTTATTTTGGCAACCACTGTATTTAGTCTCAGTTAATCACGCAAACTGACAGTCATTCTCACGGAGTTCCGCCATCGATTGTTACAAATTTATTGGAGTCCGGCCACTATATTAATTCAAATTCACCGTTCAATTAGACTTCGCATAGCAGGAACTATCGACTGTCCCAATCCGTTAAATCCACGCTGATTGTCAGTGATCAGCCGGTGTCATAGTGACACCGTGACTGCCGCGATTTTGCTAGACACGTAGCCGTTGTATGTTTTCCCTGGTTTTCACATTTCTACATCTTTTCTCGATCTTCTTTTATAACATTTATGTCATACGTTATACGACTGATATAGGTGTGAGAAATGGCGCTATCTCTTAAAATACTTGCTGTTCATACAGTCAGTGGTCTAAGAGTATTCTCATCAGAGTTCAAATGAAAATAACAAAATTGTGCCTCCCCTACCTCCCCTTTGGTTTACACATCCCACTTTACTCCGCTGGTTGCTGTATATATGCCATTAATCTTATGTAGCGATGAGAAATAAGAAACCTTCAATGCGTAAGTGGCAAACTCTATGGTTATTCACTAGTGCTCCTAATACAGCTTGATTGCTTCAATTAAATCTGGATTAAACTTGACTGAGGACTTCTGGTTACAGAATGATTTGATGAAACTAACCAGTTGGATATTATGTCTCCTTTTAATGTACTTGAAAACGTGAACATCGTTCACAAACAGTTGCGGTTGACCACTTAATTTCGATTGCTAGGGTGTGTCTAATAAAAGTTCAATGATCTACTGGTTAGCGTGGGCTGCTTTACTGGAAAGTGTACTTAAGTTCACGTCCGGGTCGTAGCAAAGACATGTACTATTGACAAAATGTAACAACAAAAAGCACATACCGAGTATTTTACTCTAAAAAAATTACCGGTCAGAAGTTTGACCTGTAAGCTGAAACTGAACTGTTTCAACCACAACCATCAACTTTCTGATTAGTTTTCAGAAATGTAAACATAAATACTGCTAAACATTTTATGGTTCACATCCAGGTATACTTTACAATTTTCAGTATGCATTTTTTATTTGTCGCTTATGTGGGTTCTGACATTTTTTAGCACTCACAGTTTGATGCAAGACTAACCGAGTTCTTGTTCAGATTCCTTTAACCACTGAAGTCAGCGTTTTCTGCCAGTTGTATATTCACCTTTGATACACTCTGCATGATGTATAGTGTCGAGTTAACCTAAAACAGCGGATCGCCAGACTTACTAAATCACCAAGACACAGAAGCTGAAAACAAACCGTGTTTCTCTTCACACTTTGGCATTGTTGAGTATATACTGACTACACTGCTTGTGCAAATTCCTTTCGACAGTCAACAAAGTGAACGTATTCTCAACTAGATGGTCAGATTCAAACTTCTTCAAAATACCCGTTTACCGCTGAGTAAATGAACAATCGCTACAGTAAGTAGTCAAGATTATTGCAGTGAAAATATACAAATCACTCTCGAATTGGTTTTCTCCATCTTTGTATGAATCATTATCCAGCTTTTTGCTGTTTACCACGAACCAAATAGATTTGATCGATAGGCGTAAGTGTCAGAAACATTTTTAAAAATTTGCTGACACACGGTCAGTCTTATATTCCAAAGATATTTAGTATTTGTACTAACATGAGTAGTTTATCTTCAGTGACCATCGTTTGCCGGAAAAGCGTGTTCAATGTCTTAGTTGTTGATGTGTGTTTCCGATGTGTACATCAAGTGAATCTCCCCCAACTTCAATGAATCCGAGATAAACGACTGAACTTACTTGCAACTGATTAAGTTTTCGTTTGCTTCAGCGTCTGCTAGTCCTACATTAGGCTGCGCAATCGAAGTTCCTGATGTGCACACATTTGCCAAGTAGCAGTTGTTATGTAACTTACCATGTGTTTACAGTTAATGTTAACCCGTGAAAAAGCACTACTAACGTTGTTATACTTTCATTAGTTTCTGCAATCGATTCAACAGTAAGACGTAGTTATGTTGGCGATGTCATTGTTCAGTAAACGAACACGATCAGTTGTTCCGTTGTTAAAAACTGGTTAAGAAATGCATCAGTTTTTGAAAGACCACTACTGCTGGTGATCAGTACAAAATTTTGGTCAATATAAGTTTTGCAGGTTTGACCAAGGTCTCATACGTTGACGCAGTGTACGATTTCCTTAATATACACAGAAACATGGGACTTGAACTCTACTGCTAACATATACTCTAATCACTAGTGACAGCTGAATTCATATCGTGCGCCACTAAACTCATAAACTTAGGTGCAATTCCAAGTGCACTAGACTGGATATGATCACTGTGTAACCTTTGAGCATCTAGTTAAAAAAGATTTTGCATAACGCTGGATCACTTGATCAATTAATCACGTTTCATAATAAGCATTGACTAGATCACGTACTCCGCATAATAGATAGGGATTTATCCCACTGAACTTTATCCACTGGGACCATAGCAGTTCAGTACAGTCACGTGGTGATCAAATAGCAGCATAGTAACAACATACAGAGACCCTGTATGTTCTATTGAGCACATTGTTTATGCGCCGCTTGCCCGGCTGGAGTCCTCGTAATCATCTAAACAACAGGTTAGAAACACTAACACAGAAGGCAGAACCTTTCAGCCACTGGCATGCCTGCATTACTATCAGTCCTAGTCCTCCCATGTAGACTTCTTTTATCAGTAGTTAAGCTTTACTAATATAGGATATCCCGCTTCACATCTGAAATGAAGGGTGGCCGGGGTCACTTAAAACCCTTATCAGACCCACAATCGTTGTGAACAAAAACAAACGAATAAATAAATAAGCCAGAGTTCTTGACAGCTGTCAGGAATATTCCTGTGCTGCTACATTAATGTCAGCACTTTTGTTCTGGCTACAAAATACTCCCAGTGCAATTGTCAATTTTGCCTCTTTGATTTTGATAGTAAAATGATCGAATATTCAAAGCATTGCTAGGTATCAATCGTTGCTGTAAGTTTAAATATGCTTAGTTCGTCATGCTTAATACGAAGTTAGTAAGACACTAGCTAGCAGTTCTGCTCAAAGTACGTGGGCCGGGATACGGGTTTCGGACAGTAAAACGCTACGCGTTATTAGTGTGGTTTGCCACAAGTGGGGCCCAAATCTAGTGCCTCTTGAAATATCCCAGCTAAATTGAAAAAATGCTGTTGAATGAGGGTGGTGCGTAAATGGTTACATTTTGAACTGCGTGTTCCATTCCTACTCTTGAATACTCATAAACCACCGAGTAAGATAAACACAAATGACCGTCATAGTTTTAACAAAAGCTGTCCTTGCGATGAAAACACGCTCGGTACGCGTGTCACCCAATTTAGGGCAACTTTTCAGTACACAAGCCCGGTGGGATGTCTGTCAGCAGTAGAACACCTGACGCGGTAACCAAAAGTCTTGTTATCGCTGCCGAAATATAATGACCGATTTATAAGTTTATCTTTATACTTTGAAACAGGATCTGCATGAACTGAGTTTGTCATCACAATAGACGGGAGTTATTTTTAAGCTTCGATAAATTCCACAGAGTAAAAGTAGATTAGCCGCTGGGGTGACTAAAAACTTACGACATCTCTCTTGCTTCCACAATTTTTAGACCTCGGGAATGATAATAGGCAATGCATTGTCACCAAGTGTCCATGCCTGAATGGCCTGCGGTAGAGAAGAAACGAAATGCAAGCTACACGTAGGATAGCGATAGTTTTCACAGCAGTCAATGTTGAACTTCAACCACATATATACTATTACCTTAATGGTTGAGTCACATGTAACCTGGCCTTCACCAGTTTACAGTGTGTTTAACTTCCCCTGAGTTGTCCGAGTGTCGGAAGTATAACTTCCTTCGGACTAACTACTTATAATCAACAGCTTCTGGTTCGTTTTCAGTTTAGGAAGGAAAGGTTTTGCTTATAAATGTTCAAAGAATGTACGGCCGTTCCATCGGAGTCTATTGTAACAGAAGCATAACGTTACCTCTCAGGTCATGTAACTCGAAATTACATTTCCGCTATTCAATTTTAATGCATCAATATTCATCTGTGAAATATTTACATTTAAAATTATGTCAATCATTGTACATACAAAGTAGAATCATCTGGTTTGACGCGGTTGCATTATTGAACGTGAATGTGAGTTTTTTCCTGTTGGGGAAATTATACGCCCAAACTTGGGAGAGTTTGTTAAATTGAGTGCATTTTTAACTGGAAAGATAGACATACCAGGAATGTGAAATTCATGCTCCATTCCTGCAGTACCCGTAGGAAACAATCCAGGTGGATTTTTGTTGTTAGTTAAATAAATGGAAGAAATCTGTTCACAATTTGTTCCTTGTATTGCAAAAATGGATGACTGTTTTGTTTGCAGTGTTTTAGGGGACTTCGTTGAAATGGCAAACGTTTCATCTTTGTTTAAATGATTGCCAACAGTAACATGATTGTAAATTGTTTTAACGTTGTACGTTGTAGATAAACTTGTACCAAGTTGCTGAGAATTTGTCACAGCTGACTTTTTGCAACGTATTCCAGGAAGAGGGGGCTCCGTCGTGCTAGAAAAGCTTTTCACAACTTGTGAATCCAGTGATGAGTTTTGTATGCATGGATTTGAGTTAATTAAATTTTGTAGTTCCAAATCCGCATAGAAGGCTGAACACCGTTCACGCTCCTCCGTGGTCACTGGAAGTCCGTCAATTATTTGTATTCGACTGCAGCCATGGATTAAAATCATGCGATGTAACCGCTTTATTGTAATGGGGTTATCAATTAATGAAATTTCCACCAATTGCTTTTGTGATTCTGCAAACTTTTCTAGATCACTTAGGTCTGCTAATTTATTTCCTGCGACGTAAAGGCGTTTCAGAGTTTCCATTCCATTTAGCTGTTTCAGTTCGCGAAGTCGATTATACTCCAGGTGAATTTCTTGTAAGGACCAGTTATACAGGAATGAAATACCACTAATTTCTTTTATTTTGTTTCCATCCAAAACAAGTTCTCGCATTTGCTGTAGACCTTCCAAGCCAGTTACACTGGTAATTTCGTTGTTCTGAAGAAACAGGGACCTCAGGGAAGGCATGCGATGGAACTGAAAGGGTTGAAGTGAGTTTATCTGATTTTTAGCCAGATGGATCACTTGTAGGAAAGGAAAGATTGGCTGTGTGGAATGATATAACGTCACATATTGCTGGTCAATTGCATCTGTAATTTTAGCATGTTTATTTGTGGCAAGTGTGCATATATGTTGAGGGAATAAAGAGTATATGTTGTTTTCGGCTAAACAAAGTATTTTAATTTGCGGCAAAAATAGTAAACCACCGAAAGACGAAAGATTATTCTTCTCTAGGTTTACACTTTGTAGTCTCAAAAAAGTATTTACATTCAAAACATCAACAAATTTCACGCCACAATTTGGCAGGTCGAGACAAATTATCTCCGTGAAGCTGTCACATCCGAGCCTCTCCATCAAAAACTCATAAGATAAGTGACCTTCAAGTAATTCCTTGGATTGTGTGACTTCAGTTGGCTGAATTTCTTTTCCATCCAAAGATTTCAAACATTTGAAGTAATGAATTAGTCTGGCTCGATAATCTTTAAGATTTTCTGTGATGGGATTACCAGATAAATCAATTATCATTAGGTCAGTTAAATTTTTCAAGTTTATGATTGCTTTTAACTCTGTTATATTATTATTTCCAACATATAATTCTCTGAGTTTGCAACAGGTATGAAGTTCGGACAGTAGTTGTAGGCCATTACTCTGTAGCACAAGAACTTCTAAAGATGGAAATACATTTTCTTTTGAAACATGGAAGGACTTGAGGAAGTTTTTTCCGACGAGAAGACGGCGTAGCTTTCTTAGACTTCCAAGTTTCTCAACAGAGATCAAGCAATTATTTCGGGCAGAAATTTCTTCTAGATTTTGAAAACCAGTCAAATTGTCTAAGTTCGTTAGATAATTATCATCCAAGCACACAAAACGGAGGTTTATTAGGCGTACAAGCTCTTCCTCTACCGATCGTAGTTGAATTCCCTTAAGAGATAAGGAAGTTATGTTGTTCCAGTTTATAATTTCTTTAGGTAGGGAAAAGGTTCGGTTCCAGTGAAGAAGGTAGTCTGCAACTGCGTCGACTGTGAAGTAGGAACAGCTTTCATTCACATCCTTGAAGGTGGAAACCGAACCACTGATTAATGCCAGCGTCATACTTTGTTTATTTCTTTGCAGCTCTGCCTCTTCTTGCTCTACTTGTGTAACGGGAATTTCATCTACTGAAGCCAAGTTATGTAAAACTGTCAACGTAAATTTTCGCAATTCTTCGTCCTTTTTCCAGGGATTGTGCTTCAAACAAAGTCCTTCTAAGCTGCTACAACAAAACTGTATTTTGTTTAATTCTTCCGATAGATCTGCTAATAAATTATAGCTGATATCCAGTTTTTTAAGTGCGGGAAGACTGCCCATTGTACTCAAGTTGTGGAGGCTGTTATGACTCAGGTCCAACACTTGTACAGCCAACCCAGACATCGGAGGGACCTTTTGGAGATTACAGTGATTTATTTGAATTTCTTTTAAGTTGGCAAATTTCTGAAGATACGGTAAACGAATCCGACATTTATCAACCACCAGAAGGGTGGCACTTTCAGTTTTTCCAGACGATCTCACTTCTATAAACGTTTCCAGAGTTTCTTCCGTTACTTCGGTTGGAATAGATTTTAAAAACTTCGTGGGAATTTGTTTCATGATTGATAGATCTGTTTTTATGCCTTCTGAAAAGTTTGGTAAGACGAAGTTAGAATTGTTTCCAGTCATAATCTGGTAGAATGGGGATGCGGATTCTATCTTAGTTACATACTGAACAGTTATGATAAACTCAGGCAGCAGTGAAATGTGGTCAGGTGATGTCTGAATTTTAGTCTGGTGCCTACACACATCGTGCTTTCTTTCGTTAGAAGTTTTAAATTCGGTACGGCTCCCATTATTTTGG
Organism: Paragonimus skrjabini miyazakii; assembly: GCA_014338405.1. Lineage (NCBI taxonomy): Eukaryota > Metazoa > Platyhelminthes > Trematoda > Plagiorchiida > Troglotrematidae > Paragonimus > Paragonimus skrjabini miyazakii. The sequence goes on from JTDE01000505.1 coordinate 152,142, forward strand.
TAGGATTCCAAGTTTATTTTATCTTCCAATACCGGCGCGATCTCTTGTGATGTTGATTCCTGCCAAGTCCTCAGAATAAGTATAGATATGAACTGTTTCGGGTTCCAGTGCGGGATGTTGCATTGTGTAGCTTTTAATTGTTCTAGGTTTTTCTCATCAGCCTTGTACAAACAATGCGTCAAACATTGGTCTAGACTTTTTGCTATTTTTCCTGATTGAATAAAATCTACATATGTTTCAAGTTCGTTAATTTCCTCCGGTCTGACAAGTAATGCATAATCCTGCTGTCTTAGTTGATGTATTTTTTGTAGTTCATCATGCTTGACTTTTCTTTCTGTATCATCAGCATTCAGAACGTTATCTTCTTCAAAGTTTTGAAGCAAGAGCCTGTTCACAATTTTATATATGCGTAAAATTTTCACCCCGGTAATGTTCACCGGCCAAAGCTCGTTACAGCATATTTTTGAGGCAAAAATATCGCTGCAACACTTGAAACACTCTTCATCTTTACCGCTTTCTCTAACTTCAATGAAACCGCAGTTTTCCAACTCAACTTGGCACAGCTTTATCCGAAGTTGCTTCTGTCTTTCAATAACCTTCAGGGACTGCTGCAGCTCACACTTGTACCTTTCTAACATGCACTCCCAAAAACATATGCGCAGTTTCAGCTCCTTAATCCATGAGTTGTAAAGACTTTTATCTAAATCTTCCAAACTTGCTGCACGTTTTACCGTTTGTGATCTCCGGAAGTGTAACAACCGCATGTTTTTGTCTAAGTCACGGATTTGTGCGAATATTTTTGTAGAAATTGAACAATATGCCGCTCTCAAAGTGTTGTTTAGGTTATCAAAATGGCTATGTACTGATTGTGATTTCATCATGTAAAAACTCTGTTTGGTGGCCATTATACACTCAATTGAATTTCGTAATTCGGGACTGCTCACTGTTACATTGTCCAATTCAATTAATTTTGGTAGAAAGAATAGGAGAACGAGAGGTAAATTTGGATTTTCACATACTGGGTTCTTTCGAAATCCTGGTTCATTAATCATCAACGAAGTCAAGTTGGGAAGGAAGGTTAAGCGTAAAACATTCTGTAGATTGTCCAGTTTATTCCCCGATAGACAAAGAGTTGATAACTTGGAATTGCATTTCAGTTGAACACTGATGTTGTTGATATTATTGTTGGAGAGATTCAGACGCTCTAAATTTTTCAGAGTGGATAAACCCTGCATAATTTCTATTCGATTGTCATTCAAAAATAACACCCGTAGCTTTTCCAAATTCTCGAGATTCTCGATTGTTCTTATTGCATTGTCATACAAGTAAAGTTCTTCCAAGTTTTCACAAACATCTATATTTTCTATTTTTTTAACTTTGCATTCACATATCCATAATTTTTTTAAGTTTGGGAGGGAATCTAAGTGGTAGATTTTAGCCACGTCTTGAGAGATGATCAAGAGTTCATTCAGAAATGGAAATGTTTTCAAGCTGATCAAGTATGGTAGTCCGGAAAATATTATGTGCAGATTTTCCACTGCAAATACATTAGTACATACACCTTCGGTATTTAATCCGTTTTGATAGCATATTTCTCGGAATATTTCTTCATTCTGTTCAGTTTCGATATGAATCGGAAGCTCCATGACTTAGTTTTTCGACATTTACTATGTCTAGGACTATCAAACAAATGGATAATTATTAGCACACGTTTCTATCATCTTGTAAAGCGCGGCGCTTGAACATTGTTTAAAACAAAATCATGTTAGTTACGTTGCATAAAAACAATGATTGTGGGCTGTTTGAAAATTTAAGAAAAAAAACTTCCACTCTTATTTTATATTAACGACTTCGTTATTTGTGTGCCTGCTGATGTACCATTGGTTTTCACTGGCAAGCGGCGACATGACGTTGGAAGTTGTTTACGTTTTGTTTGACCCGGTTCATGGCCTGGGGACAATAGAGGTGAACTTATCGTGTCACGAAACCGCCCCGCGCTTCGGCGACCCGAAGACAAGATATAGATGAGCGTCTTGCATTTCTCGATCAAAATATCAGCAGTGGACTTATATAGACGGTGTAGTGGAAAAAATTAACCACAATTAATCTCGAGACAAAATGATAAATGAAGCCGAAGAGCTGATTTTACCCAGGAAGAACAGTGCTAATCAGACGCCCAATGTTGCTGGGATACATTCCAACTCCTCAGAGGGTAGTTGGCGCTATGATGCAATGGAGGTCAAAATTAATCCAACAGTGGAACGCTTTAGCTGACTGTCAATCACCAGCGCTGTAGAAAAAAATAACGTGTGGGAGTAGCAGAGTCTACTGGAAAGTCTTATACCACTGTTTCTCTATCACGTCAAACGAAGATGTACGGCACGGTCTGAGGCAGCAGTTAGTTGGAAAATGAAGTAGACAATAATGCAATCACTGCAACTGGTTGTGCAGAACTACAGAAAAAAATCGATCATTACAGCGTAATAATAATAATATGAAGTAATTTACAAGGTTGCATCTGCGAAGCGAACACGCACGCCAGCTTGCATCATATGAGCCACGCATTCGCAGTAGGAGACAGACATTCAATACCCAACTGTTCAGTGGCATTTTCCCTCTCAAGTCGATCAAATGGTTTAGACTCGGCAGACAAACTCCTGTTAACCCTGCCGTCGAAAGCACCCACGCTGTCAGTCGTAATGGTCGCAACATCATGGGTATTTGATGACATCAGTACATGTGAAACAATTAACGAATATTAGTCAGCGAACTCTCGATATGTTCTTGTGTTCAAGTTTAAGTTCCGTTCGGTGAACTTGCAGCCTGGTTGAGAGAATTCCAAATCCTACACTCGTGCGTTCCATGATATTATCTTGCTACACCAGGCTGAGGTTCCAATTTTGTGTACGTTGGGCCGGAGTTTGAAGGAATAAACGCCACTGGGGTAATAGCAAGACTTCCAAATAGCTAAGTCAATCAAGTTTTTGGTTCTGGTTCCCTATTCTGAACTTGATGATAACCTACGCCTGCAGACTTTCGGGCGCTCCACCTGTATGATTCGGAGGTTGAACGGACTGTTCCCAGTTGATACGGACTGTTTGGAAAGCGATACATTAGAGGGAAGGAGAAACGTTCAGAATCCATGTCATATCACTTTCAGTTATTTAAAATAATCCACCCTGCGACGTGTACTTGTCAATTCCAACATTTCTTGTTTAGACGGTCAGGTTAATAAGACCATCGTCCAAGTCTAGAAGGCGTCAGAAGAAATGATCGAAAGTACTGGAGTCTATACGACGCTGTTGTCAAAAGTACAACAAAAAGGCTCTCCCATTTAAAATGTGAATTAACTGGTCACTCATGGTAAGCAGCTAGAGGAACGTTTCAAATGGAGCAACAAACACCGAGTTCACACATGTCTACTAGCCAACGCCGGAGGTGCCTAGTAAAACGATCCGGTGCAGGTAAGGGAGTGGTAAAGGGGCAAATATCTGGTTCGAGAGATTCAGCGTGAAGATCGTTCAAAAGGCAAAACGGTCATTTTGGCGTGAATCCTGGTCTTTAAAATAATTCCGGCAATTTTAAAATCGGAATTTCAGACATAGTAGGTGCAATACATCAACTGTAGATAAGCAGCGTTAATGAAAAAATTGGAATACATCGAATGAGTGCCAAAAGTATTAGTTTGGTAATAAAAAATTCCCCACCATTTTCGCGAAAACAACCCGTTATTGGCATTAGCTCACTTCTTCGAGTCTTATAAATGCAATCATTTTCGAGATGAGATGTAGCATCTTATAGCCTGAGAGTGTTTCAATTTGCGGCGTTCAAAAATATGGTCGGAATGGTAATATACGACCATACAGGGTTTGCATTGCAATTCAACAAGAACACTAACACATTTGATAGTGAAATATGATGCCAAAGTTTCCAGCCTTCTTGTCTATACGACATTTTTGATATTTTCGTGATGCTAGCTCCAGGGTTCGTACACCTAAGGTTTCCCCAGCCTTATATTAACACGGATCGGAAGTCACAGTGAGAAAACGGTGAATCTGCAAACAAACTTTATTTATTTATTTACTCACCGTACACAAGCGGACTTCGACGCAACGATTAAGGGCGCTAGGGAGCTGGACGTGAGAGAACCTTCAGCACAACCACACGGCAGCCGCCAGAGGGGACGAATGTCAACGGAAATTCCAGTTGACCTGCAGGATTCAAACAAGTGTCAGCCTGGTTGGGCGGCGTTCCCAACGGCAGTAGCTAAAACACTGTTATCCTAGTGAATGTAGCCTACAGTGGTAGAGGTGGCGCAGATTCTCAATATACTTACAAGTAAAACTGCGATACCTACGCCAACACACTAACTCTGATGCTAGTGGTTTGTAGTAAATTTACATTCACAAGGTAATGTGGGCCAGGGCGGTGGTACTGGCAAGGCAACTCTCACGCCGCGGGGAGTTTAGGATTTTGGGGACGTCGAAGGTGATCTCACTACAATATTTATCCTTTTTGCAAGATTTCAGGTAGATACTGATCGATGAAACGTTGCTGTTAGAAATGGTTGGGAATGACGCTATCATTTGGTTGTTTTCATCTTCGGTGTGTATGGAACGGCGTAAGAACAGGGTATCAAATCCCACTCTATCAATAAGTATCTTCAGAAGTAAATTCTACTACTACTACTGCATTGTTTCCAACTAGACTGAGGTCGCGTGGCGTTCATACGGAATAATATGCGGAAACAGATGGAATCAAGCTGCCTGCCAAGTACCGGGAGGTATACCTCTAAGCCAGTCACACTATGATGTTTAGAACGCCAAGTGTCTATCGAGTTGCAGAAAAATATTCCAATCAATGTGATAATCAACGGAATGAAAGATGATGATCACCATGTACACCAAACGCTTCAAATACAGAGTTTTCATCACTTCCTGCATGTGTTTGTTCTCCTAATTTTTCATTGTAAAAGTGGTTCGGAAGGAACAGCTACCAGTGTGAACATATACTGCATAATCAGACGCTGATCATAATTCAAGTCAATCGGGTGGAGCAGCTACTGGTGTGAACGCCTACTGTTTACCCAGAAGTTATTGACATTTTGAGTGAATCAGGTTGAAGCATCTGCTAGTGGGGACGCATACTGCTTACCAAGATGTTCTTCATAGCTTAAGCCAATCAAGTTGAACTATCTTCTAGTGTGAGTGCATACACAGACGTTATTCACAGCTCAAGTAAATCTTCAGTGTTATTTCACTGGAACGCCACAACTACTTGACGAGAACAAGTTAGCTCAAAGGTTATCCGCCGTGAAGACAACCCGCCTCCTAATTGCGCAAACTGATATTTACAGTGTTTCCTGAAAGGAATTGAAAGGTGTGGCTATTGAACTGACCGAGACGTCTGACGAGGCATTGCTGTGGGCCTCCGTCATAATGCAAACTGAAACGGATAATAAGTTGACTTAAAATATGTATGATAAATGGGGAAGTTAACTCTAAGCTATATAGAACATAACTAGAAAATTAAATTCGATCAGTTCTATAAATTTAATACGCGTCGCATTTAACCGCTGTTTGATTGTACGCGTGAGGCCAGGCCAAAAATGTTTTCACATAGACCGAACAACGCCCATAATTGATCGCAGCATTCGCATTCCCATAGATTTTCCCATCAGCCCCCTTCGAAAATGAGCACTAGACTCGAGTTCTGCTCACATTATCCTCTCAGTATTCTTGCCACCGCGTGGATTAGAATTCCGGCCACGCTTTCATGAGGCAATCGTGTTTACCACTGCGCCGATGACCTTACATTGGGCGCGACCGAACCATCGTATGTAAACGCTAACCCGCTGTGTTTGTTGAGAATGAATATCGATGTGCTATTAAATAGAATGTACAAATGGTCTTATGCGATACTGAAAAAACAAAATAACAACCACGGAACATATTGACTGACCGTCGGCAAGCGATTAAACCGGAAATGCATCGTTTACCAAGGGTCACATAATAGTATCACATGCGAAAAATAGATGGTGACAGTTTTCCCGTCAACCTTTCTAATAATTTAGACACAATCTGTTACTATACGTTCTGCAACCATTTCAACCATCACACCGCAGACGTGACAGTGAAAACTTTGAGTAGTTGCGCTTTACGCTATACCCAGAGGAATATCTGGGATCCGGAAGAAGTTCAATCCATTTCATTCCCTTTTAGTCGGTAGCTTCAGACAAGAATAGAAAAAATGCGACGGAGTTTGTAGCAGGCTAATCATTACTATGTCGGAAGCAAACCCTGAACGTATCATAGACGTCTGCGCTGCACTCTTTTAGTTGCTCGGACCCCGCTTCTCCTACCGTACAATGTGTAAGCTGCCGTCATAAATATTGGTTCACATTGCACGGAGACGTTTACTAAAATTGGTTCGATTTCCCTAGATGTTTTGCTTGTTTTTATGCATATTCCCTTGTAAGTGCCAAAGGTACTATACACAATTTCGGCACATTTACGCGGTTGACGACTTCACCTTGAACAAATTATCTTAACGTTTGATGTACTTCACTTATTCACGACATCATTTGAAATTTTCTGATAACGAATTACTGGTCCCTCAACGAGTCGTGTTTTCATTTCGCGTCTTCGTCCGCTCAGGTATATTTTTCAATTGCGGAAAACGATTACAGTTCTGTAGAACTCAATCCCGTAGAGTCAGTCTTCATCAGTGGTCTTTACTGGGATCGTTTTGACCTTTGAATAGACATTGCTTGTCCCAGTTTTAAATTAGTTATACGATATCATCTTACAGCTTACGGATGAACTGCTTCATTATATGTAAGATGTAGACACAGACATAGACAATATCTCTCACTCATTATTGGATCGTTTGCTGATGATTTGCGTTCACACTGAGTAACGCGCAATCTGGCGAACCAGTAATGCCTTTCTCAAATATGTAACGGTATGGAAGATACTTCGGCTCCGAAACGGCTAATGAAAAGGCGACCGTGAAAACTGAATTTGCTACGGTAGCAGCTGAACAAACAAACGGGAAAATTAAGTCTTTCGTATCGTATGTGAATTTTTTAAAGACTGAACAAATAGTGTGTCTGCTGAAATAATGGACAGGTAGCACGGTTCACTAATGGTAGAAGATAAAACTCAATTGATCCCACTCAAACACATGGTCAATGGTTACGTTGAAGCAGAACGACTGCTCGCAAATCGAGTGGTGGTAAAGCCGTGTTATGCAAGAAAAAAGGTAAAAGGAGAAAGCACAATTTTGTCATTCATGATTTTACAAGGCTCGGGCTGAACTACAACAAGGGAACTGGTAGTAGAAGCTGAATCAGTGGTGATAGTTATTATGGCTTTTACATTAGGAAGATACTAAAACCTGGGACTGCCTTGTAACAGCAAGCAAACCAAGCACAGCGATCTGAGATATCAACACTTGTGCCGCCGCACGTTTAGTATTTACTTCACGCCGACTTGCCCACCTTGACGTCCAGAAAGAGGAATAGTATTTACGCATTTCTCATGAAATCACCATAGCCACGATACCACGGTCCCTTCAGGGTAGTTAATTGCAGGGAAACCTTTTATTACTTGACATATTTTTGGAGGAAAATGTTTGCGAACCTGCCCATTAAAACCAGTTTACACGGAAAAGGAAGCCTGTAATACTCGGAATTTGGGACTTCGAATAGCCCTTGAAATCGTACTAGGATTGAAACCTCCCACGGAAGTACTAAGCAGAAGACCTCGCACTGGTTGCCGTAAGCAGCTCTGATCCGTGAGACAAGAAGACGAATTGATGGATGTACAACAGTATTAAAGAAATCACAGTCACTCACTGGCTGATCATGTTGAAACATACTAAGTCACAAAGTGAACGTTAATTGGTGCAACACAGAACAAAGAAATAAGCGAATAACAGAAGGCGTAACACTGAGACTGTTCGTCCGATCCCGATGTAGTATCTTCAACGCGACGTTTGGATTAGTCTCTTGTTAGAACTTCTATTTTGTCGGGGTTTGGATAAGCGGTGAATCAAGTAGATTTTCATCACAAAGCCATTCAAGATGTTTCCATGTTATCAACGAACGATTAATCCCCACTTCCAGTAATATCAGCCTCATCTACGGCACAGTCAAGTTGTGCCACTGGACACCGTGTAACACGTGTGAGACGATTTGATATGATAAAGGCTCAACAAACAGAGTTGTGAGAAGTCAACCGAGTACTGAGTATTAACTTCCTATTATTCTGCGTTCTTTTTCCCCATTACGTTAAAACAAACTAGGGAATGTGTCGTGTCTTCTGATTTAGAATCAACCGTTCCTATATGAGGTTAGTTGGTGCGTTGCACACCCAATTTTCAAACGCAAGCTGTACTTTGCCTGAAAGTACATGTAGACAATTTTCAGCCTGTTACCACTGCGGTTAACATGGTTTTTAAAGGCCTATTTTCCATTTATGGCTGGTGTTTTTGTGGCAAAATTGTCCAAGCGGAGAAAAATTTTACGCTTCATACGCAGATTTCGGATAGTTCAAAAGGTGAGTTAGTACTAAACGAAGCCTCCAACCTCCTCCGTGACAGTAAACAGCATCTGTAGACAACAAACCGTTAGACGTACATGCGCCAATCCCGAGCTTACTTAAAACATCTTTCAGCCAACTAGTATACCGTAACACGAACTTACTCCGTGTTTAGATTGACCGTTAGATCAACCTTGAATTACTTGAAGCTCTCAGTTCGTGTCCGTCTATGATCCTTACTCCCCAATACAATGCTTGAGCCAGAAATCTGCTTCGGACACGTTTCTACCTCTTTATTTTATGGTTACTAAGTTGTTCGCCTCAGACAGCATCAAACGTTCGGCTTCTGATGGAAATCCCCTCGAAGTTCAAGAACTTCCGGCTCATCTGTGGCACTTCTGGTATGATCACTAGGCCATTTCCTGGTATCTACTCAGGTTACTATTGACGGAACGTTTAATTTTAGCACCGAACTATGAAAGTACCATCCCACTGCACATAATTCAATCACGCTGACGTTGCATCTACAGGGGCAGAGTAACTAGGGACGTAACTAGACCATTCATTACTTCCAATAGCATCACACATACCCTCATCCTGGGTTCGTTCCTAGTCTTAGCCCAAAGCAACTACTTCGCAGTGGTAACCATTTTTCGTTGTGTGAACCGATTACAGAACACCTTAGCGAGTTTCATGTAAAGCCGCAGACGTAGGCCGTCTCCAAGTAGACTTGAATGTCCTGCGCATGTCTGTGACAAATTAACTGCCGTTCACTACGTTCAAGTCAAAGGCCAAGCATTGCTGAGGTCGTCGTAACCACCGTCTACCGAGAGCACGAGATGAGTCCCACAGTCACAATACAGCTCTGTTCTAGTGTTAATGTTAAGCTGCCGGTAAACAAAAGCCAATAGCCAGATACCAATGTTCAATAAGGACCCGCCGGAGATTATGTCATCATCACGTGCATCCTTGGCAGACTGGTAAGGCCAGTAAAGAAACTCAACGTTCAAGCATGTGCGCCCTAATAAAGAACGGGCACTGCAACATTAGAGGTTATCCAATAGATTTGCAAACGCTTTACAGGCCTGCTTGCCTTATAACATGGGATGAATATCTGAAGGCTGAAGCCATTTCTTCCAGCTTACGGACATTTGATGAGTGGCCTGCCTACTAACTTACTGAATCCTGGTTTCACCGAGTATCCAGCGGACGTTTTACATTGTTGGCGACACGGTTAACCTTAGGTAAAAGTTTCATATATTACGCAGCAAAATTCACTGCAGACAATATGGCCCTTGCTCTCCATGTCTGTTCGACTTGGAGTAAACTATCGTCGGCTACGGTTCTGGCGGCATCGGTTGACCCGCACAAGAAGCAAGGAAAAGACTGGATTTTTCAAAACAGCTATTAAAAATCAGGCACTCATTACCCTGTTCACTTACTCTCCGCCACTTTATTTTCCTTGTTTTTTTCCTCCTCCATACAGGCTTGATTATCATTATTCAACTGTTGATGCAATTTCTCGAGGTGTTTTACTGCTGCTGGCTGCTCCAACGCTCAGCATACGACAAAGTCTTCCAATATATCAGCAGCTCATGTAACCCGAACACACGGACCACAATCTGACTGTCACGCCAGGAGCAAATCTACCGTTAATATATACAACGTGACGCTGATTCATACTTAAATACTTCGAGGCATTGATAAAACACAAGTATTATATTTTTGTTTCACAAGAGGTCAGCACTCACATAGATTCTAACAAGAGCATGCCCCTTTCATAGCACTGCGTGACGGAAAGTTTTGGAGCTGGAATGAACTCAAACTGGTCACCAGCGATTGAACAAAAAAAACCCTGATCGTGGTTTCAGGTCGGTCATCTATTGAAAGTTTTGCATAAATGTGTTATGACGTTCAGCATTCGCTTCAAGTTTAGAACTTATCTAATTCCACTTTTGACCAACCCTATCACTTGAGCATGTCGATGTAGGAAATTCTGGTGAATTTCAAAAGCACACAGCCATTTCGATATCCGCCCCCTCAGGAGTTCTGCTGTCGGTCCTCAACTTTCCTTCTTTTAGCCAGTGAGCCATATCTTTTCTGATTTCCAGCTGAACCACCTGCGGAGGTTACAGCCAAAGGTGATATTAAGCCATCATTTTGTGTGACATGTTCAGTACAAGCTAGCACCACTACCTGCTTAGAACGTTCGCGCGTTATCCAATAAACCTACGGTGCCCTTCATTTTCGATATGTAGTCCGCTGTGCCGCACATCTCGGCGATGCTCTTGTAACTTTATTCGGCAACTAGTACAACCTAGACCCCATAAGTTCAGCAAGCTTTTCTGCCTCTCTCAACTGCTGCCACCTCGCTTCATTGAATAATCCTCGTTTATACATAACCAGAACATGTGTATGCTTACTGTACGTTACTTCTCCGGTCATAGATGTAAGCCTTTGCTCAATAGAAACGCAAAACCATTCTCTGGAGAAACATCGCCTGAAGGCGCGCCACAAGCACGTCAAGAATGTTTCCTCGGTCTCATTCTGAGCATACGCTGGCCCATGGTTATCTTCGATGTTAATGATTTTCTGCAAGATGGCTTCGTTTCGCGTTCAAAATAAAACGGGGAATATGGCATCCACTGCTTTCATTTTTTAAGTTATCTACTGAAGATTAGACGACTGTGAGCTTAGTTAACCTTTGAAACTTATGAGATTGGCGCACATATGCCAAAACAACCCGCCGTTCACTAAGTTACCATATTCAAAATCCAGCAGCTACTTGCTAACTTGACTGCTGACAGTTGTAAGCCAAGCGTAAGCGAGGTACTAGTGGTTTACGGAAAGTACCGGGAACTTATAAAAAATTTAGTGCCGGTACTTCTCAAGTAAAGCAGATCCGATATATTTGTCACTCGTAAAACGTGACCAACCAATAAGGAAAGAAGTAACGCCATAATTGAACTTGTGAAGTTTCTTTCAGAATACTAACAGGCAACGAAAGTGCAGCCACCACACCAGTCATATTATTTGGGAAGAGTGTGCAACAGTGTGTCATAGCCGCATCTTCGGATGTTGAGTGGATAACAAACAGGGAGTTTGAATGGGGATTCAGAACAGTTACCTCTTGGACGTACAACCAGATTGGTGGCCGATTGACAAACGCATTCAGTATCAAGCACACCAATCTTCGAGCTGATATGCACGACTTGATCGATTCACCCAGGCAGCAACCTTTAATAGGTCCTGCGGAGTAGTTAAAATGCTTTTATGCCGGCTTATAATATGCTTCATTTAATGAGGTGTACATACCTAGTGTTTTGTCTGTCCAACACTTCATACCGTCGGCATCAACTTGCAGCGAGCCAAGAACATTAATACTTTAAACTTTCATATCACCTACATGATGCAGAACATTGTTAACCATTGGCTGCAGGGGTGACTGATGTGAGTTAAAAATTTCAGAGGATCTAAGTTGAGCTTTGAGAGACCCTAGCGGAAATTTGAAAAATTCGGACCACGTAATATCTGGCATTAATTATGGAAGTCCTTGCACAGGGAAACAAGGTTATCAAGCTAGCAACCTACAAGTGGATGCCACGAGCTTTCAGTTTGTGCTTGAGGTCAAATGGCAGAAAATCTTTGTCTCTGGCAAGAAATGACGTATTAGATTCTGAAATTAGAACGGTGTATTGACCTCTCTCAATCCATTTATAAATCATAGTTCATTGACTGTGCGTAAATAACGAGAAACGTAGAAATGCTGCG
>JTDE01000505.1:197235-209286 GCA_014338405.1 Paragonimus skrjabini miyazakii
GGAATAAAAACGAAGTGATCTGCAAAAAATGACTTTGAAAAGCACTCTCAGCTGGAGAAATTACGACACTTATAACGGCAACTGTGTAGTTCGCCGGTCTTGTACTTCAAGGCCAGAACGAGTCAAAATCGGCTATGTAGGCGCGAAAAGAGATTTTTCAAGTTTCTCATGAAATATTACAGTGCATATTACGGGACAAATAAATGTAGATTTCATCGAGTATACTAATTGTGTTGCAATCAGCTACAACTAAAAATTGTTTTTATTCACAATTTTGTTGTGAAAAATGTGTCGCCATTTTTGTCAACAAAAGCTTGACGTTGGCTTTCCTAATCGATTTTACGTTCTGAAAATACTTTTGTCGGAATTTTTCTGGTAGAAGACGTACTTCTGTTTTACAGAAACGCTCAATTTCCCGTGGTTTTGGAGATGCAATTGAGTTTGTAATTTTCGACAGCGTTGCGTTTGCATTGCACTGTACACGAAATATCACAGTAATTCCTAATGAGAGCTATGCCCCCGCGGTCGTTGGTTAATTATTCACCTGAATTATGTGTTCACTCTGGTTCCCTTATAGCATTTCCGGTGGGTAATTGTCTACGTTATCACTTGGTTGTTTCTACCTACGTTATGATGCAAACATGGGTAACACGTCCCACTCCATCATTGACAACGTTTGTATTGTTTTGTTTATTGCTTACTGACTATGACTGAATGCAGCTTGCAATGTGTACGTAAGTCAATACTCAATTTTACAGAGATAATGACCAAATTTGATGCTCGTTAGTTATCCGGAAAAACATTGATTCCCACTTCTACCATTTCAGCTGCAACCCTTCTATCTTCGTATCATGTACGCTTATGATTTCGATTACTGTCGGTTCATGTTTTCGCCAGCTGCAGAATTCACTGATGACTGCCAGTATGTTATCTCATTCTCGGCCAGAACTGCAGGAAATCATTATACCTTATCCCTAACGGTCTACATAAACGTTCATTCTGATTTCTCCGGTGTTCTTCTTATCAACGTTGATCATAGCTTAAGTGAACTGGACGGAGCAGCTAATTAGGTCAATACATGCGAGATAATCATGCCTCGCTCATAGCTTAAGTGAACTGGACGGAGCAGCCATTAGTGTGAACGTATACTACATAATTAAGCGTTGATCACAGCTTAGGAGAACTGTACGGAGGATCTACTAGTGTGAACGCAAAACATTTAAGATACTACGTAATCAGCGGCCGGCGTTTGTTGATCGGCTCTGAGACAGCCTTGTTGTTTGCACACTTTGTGACCTAAACCTAGTTCAAAAAAATGTAGAACAGTTACTAAGACAGCAGTTGCTACGACAGTCCCATCATCGCACATACCTTAACCACCAGGGTTGCAACTTCGTATTCTAAACAAGAAGTACAAACACGCTGAAGAATTCACCTTCCTCGAATAGTGTACTCTCCCGGCACTGAAATGTCACTACCATCAGGCCACACTGATGTTTTTTGGTCTGACAGCCGTGGAGGTCTTGGAATGGCACACCGAGATCTTAAAAAGGCATATGGACGGGTGTGTGCGGTGATGGGGCTGTCGTAGTGAGTGCAGTGGGCTCAACATCCGAATGTAATGCAATGGATTCCGTCGGAAGGTAATTTCTTTCAACTGTTTCGCATTTTTCGAAACTGGATTTAGGTCACGAGTTGTGCAAACAGCTTTCGGCAGAAATGTGAACCGTGTAGGCGATATTATTCCGTTCAAAAAGATTCCAAATTTGGAAATACCCGTTTTACGCTAAAGGAAGCATTCACAATTTCGCCACGCTGAGAATTCAAGAACAGCATGACATTCACAGCGTTCATGATGGTCTGTCTTGGGAACAGACAAAATACAGTCAACTTATTATTCCTCATCCGAAGACATGTTCGAATAGCCGATTATTTTATTCAATTCTTTCGCTTTCAGCCCACCAACATAATAATCACGGACGAATGGAGAGCCTACAAAGTTTTTGATGGAGTAGCTCATTATAAGCACTGGACGATCAATCATTCAAAAGATTTCGGGGATCCTGAGAATAGCACGATGCACGCGAAAAATATGGAAAACCTTTGGTCTTTTGCCAAGAAGCACTTTCATGCAATATCCGAATCAAACAAACGGCGGTTCCAGTCACACCTACAGAAGATCTGTTGGCGAAAACGAAATCCTGGAAACATGATCGGCAAACTGCTGTTAACCTTGCCTCATACGAAAATGTTGTTAATTATGTTATCTACGTTTGGTGAAAGAGTGCGGCTGCACAACACGGTTCCGAGCCCGGGAGTCCCGTCGAAGATGCACAAACAATGGAAAGGGCCGTATGTTGTCGAACGAATACTTTCAGGGGCAGCTTGTCAGATTAGTGAACTGATAGGAACTGACAGACAGCCAATCACAGTTCACTTCAACCGACTAAAGCCAAATACTCAAACTACAGCCTATAAACCACCACAAGACGTTCCCGAAGTCGCGATGGAAGTCAAAGTTGTGAGCGCGTTAGATATAGGTGAGGCACCGGGGACGGTGCTCAGCGAAGGGGGAGTGGTGTAGTGAGCGATCGAAAATAGTTAGCGCACACATATTGAAATTGAATTGGTAATTACTACATGGTTTCTTTGTTCGCCTCTCAAGTCGTTATGTCAACAACGTACACGAGAACTCTAACTCAAAGGACAGTCAAACAGTCGGAAAAAATAGCATCCAAAACCAATGACCATATCTCGGATGCTGTCTTTGTCGACTTTGCTAAGGCATTTGATCGTGTTCCACACGGTTCACTTGTACATAAGCCAGAAACCTATGGGATCAAAGGAGAGGTTCTCTACTGGATTACATCCTTTCTTGACAACAGAACTTAGGGTAAAAACTGGATCGGATTTTTCTTTTCCTTCTCCGATCCCCACTGGAGTTTCTCAAGGATACGTGCTCGGTCCGCTGTTGTTTCTAATATAAATTAATGACCTTCACGACCTTATTTCCAGCAATACCCTCTTTAATGCGGATGATTTGAAAATCTGGAGTGCCTTTATCCCAGCGCATTGCAGACTGACCTCGACCGTATTAAGGGCTGGTCAGAAGACTAGAGTCTCCCTCTAAGCGACAGTAAGTGTGCACGCATGTTGCTTGGAGGGGATTTAAGGAACCTATTCGTGATACATAGGGCACAAAGTGTAACGGATATCACGAAGCTGGACCTTAAAAAAGACCTAGGGATTTGGCTGTCGACTAGTTGATCCTTTTCTTATAACCACCAGTTGGCCGTCAAAAAGGAATTTGGGACTCTTGGGATGATAAAAGGAGCCTTTCCTCGAATAGACAAGCATGCTTTTTAATCGCTCTACGGGGTCTATATTAGACCATTGTTTGAGTACTAAAATCAAGTCAAGTGCACCGGTTTGAAGAAGGACATGCTCACCATCGAGCATGCCCAGCGAGCAGACACCAAAAAGGTCACTGACTTGCGGCATTTCTCTTACGAGTCCCGTTTTGAAATTATTAATCTTTGTCCAATTGAATCTCGAAGACTCCGCGGCAATTTAATTATTAAGTACTATTTCTTCCGCACAGAACTCGTGCACCTGTTCTTTAACCCAGTAGTTGATAACAATCGAAGGTGTCACGACAAGGAACTCTATGAGCTTCAACCCCGGAACTTCCTTAAGCAACAATTCTTCTCTTATAAGGTTATCAACCACTGTAGTGACCTTCCATTGGAGGTTGTTAGCTGTTCTTCCAGGGACCGCTTCAAAGTGTTGTTAGATTCCAAATAACTTAAGACGTTGCTGGATTATTATTTCGCTCTGCTTTGCTAGAGTAGTATTTTACTCTTGTAGCGTTTTATACACTATTTTCTACTTCATAATTTCTATTGTTGTTCATGCCTTTTTCATCTTCTTCAACCTCACATGTACACATGATGTGAACGAGGTTAATCAAACGTACACACGATGTGAACGGGGTTCATCGATCCTCTGTAACGTTTCACACACTATTTTCTAATTCAAAATTCTGATTGTTAATCACACTTTCCACTTTCATCAACTTCACGTATACAGCCAACGTTCAAACCAACTTAAGCGAACTAATGGATAATCAGTAAATACAACTCACTTTTTGGTTCGCCAGCCTTGCGTTCTGCCTGTGTTCGGGTCGCTGGTGCATGGAATTTTGAGGAGTTAAAATTCAGCGGAATTAACCATTTAGTTCGGCAAATTTATTTATCTGTCGTTGGAATCATCTTGGCCGTGGCATCGAGATTACTTGAGAAACACATCGGATAGCATTAGTGGAAATCTTCATTTGGTGTAGTGGAACACTAAACCAACGTTTCTCAACGGACTATTGTGAGTTATTTGTTTTCCTTTTCATTATATTTTGACCTCATATTCACACCTGAGTTCACATACTGTTTTGATCCACTATACTCTGTTCCCAGCATTCCCTGTTAACTCCCAGCGCGGTGCCACACCTTGTTTTCAATGACTGCCTTTTAGGTCAAGACAAAGCCGCAGACATCGAAACGGACAAACTGACTGGATCTAGGTGACTTAGGCCTTCAAACTCGTGCCCGTGAACAAATCGCTGAATAGCCAGATCGCCGAAAAACAAACAGGACAATTGCATTTAAACGTAACTCTATCATACGTTTGTACACATCCTTTTTGGTTATTCTAGTACAGCTGCGTGTTGAGTGATAAATCGTTGGATACAAACTCTGTCTACTCTTCAGTTTGCATGCTACACCATTAGGCGCGCGATAATTGAATTTTAATTTTGACGTTGTGCTGCGGGAGGCGGTATCCTTTCATACCCGGGAAAACTTCTTGAACGGATTAATAATACTTTCAATGACCTTGAAGCGGACTTTCCCCATTGGGTGGGCCGAAAATCGAAGGTGGACTTTGCGCAAGTTAAACGAAATTTCCCACCTCACTTCCGATGCAGTCATCATCGACTCCCCCAATAACTGAAACAGTTGTAAGTTCTCTGCCAGATTGTCCAAATAACTTATCGCTGTATGTTGTCTATTAGCTGAGATAATCCACTGGTAACGCGCGCTAAAAACCGTTTTTCTTCTTAACTTACAGACACTTTGAAGACAGGCAACCAATACATATATTGAAGGTCTTATTTAGGCCGTCAAGAAAGTCTTTTGGTGTGTACAAATACGTTGACATAAACGAATATGCATACACTTACAACGTTACGTTCTTTGTACAGTTGCTTTGGCGGGTTGTCTATTTGAAATAAGACTCAGTGGACCTCATCGTCTATCCACGAAGCCGTACACGTCTTATGGTTTAAGCACCCATGTGGCTGGCGCTGAAACAAGATTCAGCGGACCTCATTGTCTATCCGCGATGACCAAACATACACCATTTAAAAATAAATGAAAATCAAGTTGTGGGTGGCCCTGAAGAGAGCCGTGGGTTCGTTCTTGGTTGCTATGAAAAGGACGATGTTCCGTGGAGTTGAGGACTTCACATGGGTTGCTCAATAGTCTCGCAGTCCACGCAGATGATGTCGGTGTCTGATTGGCGGTAACTGGCACACGAATGATGGTACCAACGTGCGAACTGACAGCAGTGGACCCAGTTGACCTTGTCTTCTTCCAGGTCCACGGGCTTCTACTGTTGGCAGGAGATCTGGCAAACGTCGTTGTTCACGGGTTTCAAGGCCATCTTCCTCACAATGTGTTCCTTCGCCTTCGTTTTACACTGTCTTAAGCCACCTTTTGTAACACGCCTAATGCATGTTTTTCCAAAGGGTCACCTACAACTGCAAACCGTGGCAAACCTTCCTCAGTACCTCGATTTCTAAGTGCGGTCTTCTTGCGCCCTGTGGAAACTTTGGGGTCGCCAGATTTTGATATGGCAGGTATACGACTTAATTCACCCGACTGGCACACCTCCTTGATAGTTGACGGGATCGGGGGGTTCATACTGTTACGATTTGATGTTTGGCAAATGCTACGTGAAGGGCTACGTGAATTAGCGATCAAACATTTCCTAGCCCGTTTTGGTTGTGGCTCTTCTGGTGGAACGGAGAAGCTGACGTACCAGTTATCGAGCAGTCGAACATTTTTATCCGACCACAAGTTATCGAAAGATTTCCTACCGCTTATTTGCACAGTCTCTCGTCCAGGGGGTGAACAGTGCAGTATAAAGTCCGGATGTTTTGATAGTAACTCGTTTTTCCCCCGAAGTATAGCTGCATGCTTGTTATTGTTTTCCTCACCCATTCAACCCAACGTAACAGCAACATCTTGGTAGACGTCCTCTGCGTTTCTAATCCTATCCAAACGTGAACTTGCTACTGGAATGGGCATGCGTACTACGGGTTCAGACATCTCAGCTGTGGAAACATCAGTGGGGTCCGTATCGGGTAACGTTCGCCTAAACTGCTCCGCTAATATTCTCATCGGTTTGTCTATCACGCGGAAAACCGTCACCATATGGCCATGAATGCTAGCCGTAGAATGTGAGTTCCCGAACTATCGTGTTCGAGAATTTTTTCCTGGAATAAATCGTTTTAATTGGTTCGGTAGCTGATGCAGAAATTGAAATCGTCGAAATCTACATCATGGCCTCATATCCGTTTGTTTTAACTGACCATTAATTAAAAACCACCTTCTCGTAATTTTTTTGGAAAACTGGTATGTCTGCCGTTGCTGTGGTCGATTTCGTTTGTAAATGCTATCACAAGAATGCTGGGGTTATTTTTAATGTACTTTTCTACTTTTGCCGTTTGTTTTTATTTCACTTCCAGTTGTTTATTTTTTATTTGTAGGAAATGGATTATATTGCGATTTTCAAGACTATGTTTGAGGGTCGCGAAGTTCGCACCTTCTCACACTTTCAGGAGTGTCTTCAGAGGTACATGGACGAGTTGGGCGTTATTTATGTTCGTGGGACGAGCCGTAGGTCGAAAACTGCCTTGAAGTACGGTAAGGTAAGATGACGTGGTTTCCAGAAAACCGCGCAGATTTATTATCGTTGTACGAAGTACAAAAGGCGTAGGGGTGTATGCAGGGGTGCTTGCGATGTGTCTAGTGGGCTGACTGTTGTTACTTTTAACGAACCAGTTCTTGTGACGCCTGTTGCAGATCACGATTTCATGTGGTCCGACGAGATGCGTGTCTGGTTATGAGCTTTTTCGAGTTCTAGCAAAACCACCCTCTCAATCGTCTACTATATGAGTCCCATCCTAAGAATCGTCGGTGAATTGAACGAGTGTAGGAGTCTGTTCCAGTACAGCACATCAACTGCCGACATTCAGCAGTATGTAGCGGATATTTACGGGAAGTTTATCACAACCGCCGACGTTGGAAATATCCGCCGCAAGTTAAAACCTGCAATGTCAAGTGAGTTTGTTGCGTAAGAAGGATCACTGTATGTTAGAGAACCTTGATGAGGTGTTGTCGGTGATTAGTATTATAGGTGTGGTGCGCACCCTGAGGAATGATGGCAACCGATATACACATATCTGTTTCGCCCAGCGAATGCAGATTGAACTATTCCGACGTTTCCCACATGTTGTGAATGTGGATGCAACTCACGGGACATTGTATATTCCCTCATTCTTTCGAAGTTGGAAGTTATATCAGTTCCTAGTGACAGACGGTATGAGACACGGCCGACCCGTGATGTACGGGTACGTTCGTAGTGAGAAGTATGCTTCGTTACGTAGACTTTTCGAAATTTTTCGTGGCATGATAGGCGATCAAATTTCGGTGAAAACATTTGTTATGGGTAAGATGGCTGCGCAGATGAGGGCAGCCCATGTAGTGTACGGCTGCGACATCCTACTGTGTTACTTTCATGTACGCGATGCCGTACGTAAGCATGTAAGTGAGCAAAATTCGCCTATCACCTTTGTTGTAAGACAAACTCTTTACACAGTCGTTTTCTCTTCCACCGAATGGCTACGACCGAAAATGTGGAAGAGTAAGTTGCACCGTTACACTGTTAACCGTAGGTTTAAACGTCATCTGTACATCACCGACCGAACGGATAAGCAGTTTCTGAATTATTTTTTGTGTAATTGGCTGTACATCAAGCCGAAGTGGGCCATTCATGCTCAAAGTGATGTTGTCCACTTCGGCAATGGAACGAATAATAGGCAGTAGAACGCGAACGGACGGTTGAAGAAGAGAACGCACCCAAGAGACTTCTTAGCCGTTGCCATTCAGAAAGTATGGAACCACAGTGAGTGGTTGCTACGGGAGTGTGAAATACAAACGACCTATGGGCGCGACCGTCTTGAGGTTGTGGAGGTTGACTGGTACGTGAAGAACATTCTTCACAGAATGACGACGTTTGCAAGTCACCCTGTCCAAAATCATCTGAAGGGATGGACTCCACGACTCCCTTTCGAAACAGTTTTTGAGTGCCGGGTAAGCACCGTTCTAGTGATCATTTTGAACATTGCAGTTTCAAGTGCTACAAAATGGCGGCGATTTTGTCGTCGATAGCGTACACGGCACATGTGAGTGCACTTTTTACCGTACAATGTGGCCTCCATGCATTCACATTCTGTCGGTGTTTCGTAAACATCTCTACCCCGACGGTGGGATATTTTGTAGTGTTCATTTTCCTTTACAAAGGTGAGGTCCTCGTTCATGAGCGGTGGCTTGCGCAGTACAATTTGCCAATTCGGCGGTTGGTAGGCCGGCAGCTTCGGCCGCTTACTGCAACCGTTTACAATCGCCACTATAAGGCTCCTAATAATGTACTCGAAAAACTGCATGATTGCAGCAGCCGCACGACGGTGGCTTGCTTGAACACCATCATTGCTTTCGCCAGTAAGATAGTGGAGCGTGCTAATACTAACTTACCTTTATAGGGCTTCCCAATGAGTTCAACTACAAGCGGTTTGCAACCAAGGTGGGTGAAAAAGCTTACATCAGGACTGCCATGTGGACACTGCGGCGACCCGGTACAGATGGACGGTTATTGCTGTGATACCGATCAGCTGATTTTTCACTCCAAATGTATTCAAATGGCAGAAATAAACGAGTGTCCATTCTGTGACAATCAGCTTCAACCTCAGTCGCCTGGTAAGTGCACGTTTCGAACCCTTATTTTTGTCAGTTCCATCTACTTCAGCCGTTGTTCGCACTTCCCCAGCGACGACTGAATACAAATCTAGCACACCACCCGCAACGAATGTTGACTTAGACCGGTCCGCTGACAGTGTTACGCTTCAACACGGGCCGAATAAAGCGGGAATCAGCATCACCTGGAGCAACTATCATGTTGATATAATTGCAGAAAGTAAGTCTTTTTATATATACGTACACAGGTTCCTTGAAGATATCACTTGCGATGAACGACATGATGATGAAGACTTCATGTGATACACGGTTTCAGTCATCCGGGAGAACACCAATAACGTATGAAAACCGAAGGATACATTCTGTGCTGAGAAAAAGTGGGGGTAGTATGTGCACTCATCCACAATTATCGAATACATAATTCAAGATTCCATCTTCGTGTTTCTGTCCCTAGTGTATTCACTCGTCCACTAATGAGTTTTAGCACAGGGAATGGTTTGGCATAAATCGTAAGTTAGGACGAATGGACGGAGCAGTTATAAATATCTAAGCATTGAGTACAGTTCGGCATAGCTGTACGATCTTTCGGGAAGACGTTGAGCAACGCGTAGCAATAAACCAACGATCCCAAATGGGCAAAACAAGATTGGTTCACAATTCCACGGTACTATTGAGCAAATGATCGAAGTTAATAATTAGACAACCTCAACAGTTTCGATCGACGGATCGTTTCCGGGAGATAGTTAAAATTTGATGCCAAATAGGCTAAAGATGAACTACAAGCACATAATATGATATTCATACCCAACAGAGTTCTTTCGAACAGTCAACAGGTTAAAAAACAACAGGGACGAGCCGAGCTCCAAAAAGGTGATGCACGCACCACTCGATCAAAGTACAAAAAGCGACAAGTGGCTGTTCGCACAACTGTCAATTGACGCGATAAAACAAAAACAACTAAGTCAAGACCAATTAGCGGCCGGAAACAGGGGCGTTATAATATACAGGGATAAACGTTTTGAGGAAATTGGGTTGGGTCGGATTTTCACACGACTGTGGCTTCGAAATTCGATTCACCGGCTCACAAAATCCGAACACGACCAAAATATGCTCGGAGGAAGACAGTTCCGCTCAGCTCTGGTTCCCAACCTGACTAGACACTGGATCAACAAACGTCAGACGCAAGGTACATCAGGCTGACAACTCGATACCAACCCCAAGGAACTGCGATGCAGTGAAAGTCGTTCTCCATGAATCCCACTATGTGAGCCCCTCAAGAGTCCTACATTGAACAGTACGTTTCGGCACAAGCCGTTCTCCATGACTCACACCTTGCACTCTTAATGAGGACTAGGTGCCGATTGCACTCATCCTGGTCTACGTCACTTCTTCCTCCAGAAGGTACAGACGTCTGATATCTCGCCTTATTTCATCGGACTTTGTCTTCACTACGGCAGTCCGCACTAAACCGTCTTCGTCGGCATCACAACTAACTGTCACACCTAGAAGCCATGCGTTTCTTGGTAAAGGTTCAGAGATTACCAACACGACATCTCTCGGCCGGAAGTTGCGTTCTCTACATACCCACTTCCGTCGTGCTTGCATAGTAGGAAGATACTGTTTCATCCAACGACTCCAAAAGAGTCCGGCCAGATAATTGGCCTGCTTCCATCTTTGTTTGAACAGCTACAACGTCGTCTGACCAGGACAAATTCTATGATTACCCTGCAGAAGCAAAATATCACAAGGCGACAATGCCAGCCCATCTCGAATATCCGATGTAACGGGTACCACTTCGACAAGAAGAGTACACAGAGTCTCGTCGCCGGGGATTTGTTCGACACAAATCGACCCGAGTATGAGCCCTATCGATCGTATAAGTCGCTCCCACACACTTCCCCGATGACTGGCATAAGGTTACTCGTCCATCGTTTGAGCTCTTTATCCGCAGGTGTGAAGTTAGATCCGTTGTCTGAATAAATGTTGATGGGACAACCTTGTCTCTCAATGAAACGCATCAAAACCATAAGGAGTGAATCCGTACTTATAGAATGTGCGACCTCAAGGTGGACGGCTTTTGATTGAAAGCAGGTTCGAACACAACCATACCTCTTCTCCCTGCCCCTATCCTTCTTCACACTGATTGGGCCAGAATAGTCCAGACCAACGTTAACAAATGGGTGCCAACCCGGTTCTATTTGTACGGGCGGCAAGAGAGCCATCATTTGTTTGCCTATGGTGGCGTTCAGGCGCCGACAAGAGAAGCAAGCTCCGATGATACGTTTGGCAGTGAATGCACCCTGAATGATCCAAAATTGTTGCCTGATTAACGATAGAACGTGTTACGCACCACAATGTTCCTCAAGCATATGATGGTAGTTGACTATCAAGTCTGTCACATGATGACGCTTGAGAAGAATTACAGAGCATTTCAGCTGACACTCCGCATTAGCCAGCATCAGCCGTTCACCGACCAGCATGATTTCATCAACCAGGGTGGGGGTTAGCTTGGGAGGCAGGCTTCCTTTTGACAACTGAGTTGTTTGACCAGACTTCTGCAACATCATCAATAGAGATAATTCAATTGGGAAGTTATCCCTCTGAACCAAACGGATGCTATCTTTCTCAGCCAACTGAATTTCGCCCAACTTCAGGTGATCTCGATTAAAGGTACCATCACTCTTTTGATGACTTGTAAAAAGCCACTGTCACTCGAATCTACGCAACCAGGCTGTGGTATTTAGAAGCCTAGGCCAACTCGAGAAACCGAGCATCCAAAACACAGAGAAAAACATCAGGCGCGCGATTCGAAAAGGGCAAGTAATTACTGCGTGGATATTTAATTTGAAGTTTCTCATATAATAATTATTTTTGACAACTTTTATACCGCACAGTCTGTTCACATTTTATCTACGTCCCCGTCTGTCTAAAAAATATCCTTATATAACAAATTATAATGACC
>JTDE01000506.1:38531-50297 GCA_014338405.1 Paragonimus skrjabini miyazakii
CTTTACCCGTTGGATCGAAGCGACTGGCGTACCGAATCAAAAGACATCTACAGTTAGAGACATGTTGATGAAGCACATCGTAGCAAACCACGGTGTACCAAAAGCGATCTTAATAGATCAGGGACCATGCTTTGAAAGCGAGGAGTTTCGAACACGCATGTAACAACTGGGAATCAAACGCATCCGAACGACACCATATCACCCGCAAACGAACGGCCTAACTGAACGTAACAACAGAACGGTCAAAGAATATCAGCTAAAGGAGTTGACCGGGAGTCTGCGTTGCCATTGGTGTTGTTGGCCCACCGGGCGACTGTGCAAGCGAATACGAAGAAATCTCCATTTCAGGTTTCAGAGGTTTGAGCTCCTTTAACCCAGATGTCTGGTGAATGATGGGCGATGTTACATTCGTCCAGAAGTCGATATATGGCCCCTAGTACTTGTTCTTATGTGTTGTACTTGAACCTCAACGCACAATCTGGAGGTGGACCAGTCATTGTCTTCTTCAACGTCATCAACGCCGATGGCTTCATCAACGTCACTTATTCGCCAACGTAGTTGCCTCCCACTGAAACAACTTGCTGAAGGTGCATGATTTTTCTCAAGCCACTAGCACGTTCAGCCTGGGACAATATAACTACATCTGGGAAACTCGGATGCTTGTTGCTTCCCCATTATACCAAAATAACTTCCAACAGCGGAGGAAAACAATGCACAAAAATCACCCACATCAGTACAGCTAGCGTGTTGTGCAATGTTTGCTTGTACGAGGACAGGCAAATGTTTGTCTCTACGCTATGTTGGATGAGCACTTGGTCGTGCATTACAGCGGGATATTACTAAATTTCTAGACTTATGAACAGCAATCCGCCACGTTTCTACTAGTGGGAAGAAAATTACACTGATCAGCCTTAGTCGACTAGGATGATCGAATTTGCTCATATCTACCCGATGGTTAATTTGCGGTGGCAGATCCTGCAGTCGCTACTAGTAGAATCCTTGTTTTACCCTCCACTCCGAAGTTTTCGTTTGATTTTTATTATCCGAGTACGGAGAACAAAGCAATGGGCAGTGTAAAATGTGTATTCTGATTATCTGCGTCCGATTGGGGCACAAACTCTTTAGGAGACGTCATTGTAATCATTGTGAATGCTTTTATTATGGTTGTTCACAGTCTCAACCTGGTAATTATCGCCCCCTGTAAACGACAGTGCAAATCCGTTCTACCATGTGCATCGCTGCGTCAGAACTTCATACGGAAAGGTCAGCTATGTTGGTATTATTGAGCTATTGCCCCCCAAGCTTGGTTAATTTACCCGACCACCAGTTCACTTGACGGTGATTGAGCATGAAGGAAATACCTTAACGACTATTCATACATGCCGCTTTGTCAATGGTATCGGCTACATGTTTGTAGTGTGACACCGTGTGCATGAACACCTGCGTTTTGAATGCAGTTATCTTAACGCCCACAGTCACTTTCCCGGGTAACAGGGCAATAGAGCGTCTGTAAGTCGTGGCGAACAATGATCCTTCTGCTGTTATCCTTACGGGTATATCGAATTAGGCTACTTTACTTGCTAATCATCTGAAATCAATAATTGGCAATACGGACTTCTGCAAACGTACCAACGGTAAGCAGGTCTAAATGGCTACAGCAAACTTTTTTCGGGAAGTTTATCTAGCGGGGTAGGTGAACGAAAACAAATGAGGGTCTTGATGAGTTTGCCATAGCCATTGAAAATCACCTCAACATTCTTAACAGTCATACTGAAGGGCGCAGGCCAGGCACGTCTGACAACGCGAAGCAAAGATCACTTCAGGTAGCAGCAAAGCAAAGCAAATTAAAAGTTGTGCAACGGGTAGGTCCAGTTGTGGTAACTCATTCACGGTCGCCAGTTTCATTTTTAAACCGCGGAGGAATGTGCAGGGTAGCTTTCAAGAAAGCAAATGGTGACTTGGTTTCATTGATTTAAATTCATATAACAAACTCCGCTCACGGGGTTCTTTGACTTCACCGTGCAAAATTTACTCGACTAGGTAATATTTTGGACAGCCCTGGAACTACATGACACCAACTGTTGAGAATATTCATCCCTACCCATGAGGGATGCAAAGTATTCTTACACCCAGCTTTCAGACTCAGAGGCCACGGGCTACAGGTCAAAGGGCGCATGCATGGATACACCTGGCGGTTGAACAGTAATTCGAGCTTGAGGGCTTTCGGTCTGTCCACCGACAATATTCCTACTCCCAAATTACTCAAGTATTGTCTGCTTACCATTTGGCTGTCGTGGTTTCAGTAATCTTCAGGATGGCCCCCGCAACGTACATAATCTCAACAGAAAGTTGTTTGATATACAGGTAACAGGTGACGACTGTAAACCGACATTCTGGTTTTAGGCAGAAAACGATTATCACAAGATATGTATGACGGCCTACCGTTTGTAAATGTTTATACGTTGTTCAGGCGTGATCAGTTAACTAAACGTCAAGCAGGTGGTGTCTCTCCGTATGTCAAGGTGGAAACGGTACTATTGTAGCGGTACTACACAAGGGTTGGTGATGTATATAAGGCTGCGTCATATGGGAGGACAGACGGTGATTCATATCTGCCCGAGTCCATTTCCATTTGACCTTAATTTCCGCGGTTCATCCATGGACATTCCATGCAGCCTTCTGTTCCTAGGGAATTTCAGAATGTCAAAAGTAGGCTGCTTGTCCGCCTTCTGTTCAGCTGCAGCAAGGAAGATTATTCAAGTGATCTTTCGGGCTCTATTCAGCAAGTGCTACTGGAGCAGATATTTGGCCAGTGAACAAAGGTTAAAGCAGGGCAAATTTCACCAACTTTTGGTCTAGCGTTGAAGAAGTCATTCAACAAGGTCATTTGCTTTGATAGCAGCTACTAGGCTTGAGCGATCAGTTATTTTGCTGCCGTGTACTAAGGAATGAGCGTACTATTCACTCGCGTTCATCTTCCTCCAGGAAGGTGGATCCCGATAATACGGAGGAGGCCACGCTTCGACTGGATAGGAATTCTAAGGAAATGGTATGGTTTTAGATCATGTTAGGTTTATTAATGCAACATACATGTCCATTTCAGCCATGAAAGCACGTCAGTCAAATGTCCCGTGGACTGACCAAAACGGTTAAAATTGCTATCCGAAAGCGAATGGGGTTTGGAAAGTATATCGTTTTATTGCGCGGTTTCGAATCGGGTGGAAAGTTTTCTCGGATGCCTCTGGTACTCAATCTTTGCATTCGGCCCTCTTGTGTATAACTTTCTTAAGTTTGCAACCTAACCGGTCGTACTCGTCCGTACCTATTGTTTTACAGGTTTGAACATAATTGTACAATCTACCTGTTTCCATTCGGCGCGCTTCGCTGGGAGTGAACTTTTACCGCGCTGCCCGGTTTATGGAAAGGATCTGTTAAGCAAGGCTTTATATTGATTCTGCATTTTTATTCGTATTCAAGCGGTTCGGTTGTGCATTTGTGGTATGATTTCACTGCTTATGTTGACCGTCGCGGTTGAAGTAGTTGCCTGGTTCGCACGTCATTTGCTTACTCAGTTGTACCGCATGTTCTTTGGCTTCGGTGGTCGTTGTTTGCCTGTGATTTTCTCGAGAACGGGTTGGTCGTAACAACTGGTGTTCCCTCGGTGACCACTCCCGACGTGGTCTCTAATGTTTTTAAGCAACTTCTAAGAGACCCAAGGTCACGGTAAGTGGGTCTGCTATCCGATGTTGTTTTTGTAAACCCGAGGTTAGTCTTCAGATACACGAAAAACCCGCTGCACATAGAACACTCCCGCGCCTCTTCTTTTAGATCGAACTGGTGATGAAAATCAACCTGGTTCCGAGAAGGCGTTTTGAAGTCTTTCGTTCTGCCAAGGTTTTGGATGAACAGGGAGTGTCTTCTCAAGGTTTCCGAGCATAGATGATTAAGGCCACCTAGCATAATAAAAGCCGCCTTACCTTATAGGCAGAACCCAATGCTACCTTACGAGATTTTGGTGGCTCTGTGTAACTGCACCCTCCGCCGGTCTGACGGAAGTGATGTGCGCCCCTTGAAATGTGTGGAATGGTCACACGTCCCTCGTACAAAATGAACAGAAAGCCATTTGCTGACCGTATTGTGGTGGAAATATTTCAAAGACCAAATGTAAAGATGTTGAAAAATACCATTCTCGATTTCAGCTTCCAAAACCAATCCATCACGGATTCAGACGTGGGCATTCCCGCCCCAGAGATTTCCTTATTGTAAAAAGCAGTGGGTCATAGCAGCTGAACAGACTTTGTTTTCTTTCACTTTTATAAGTCTTCTAACGAAAGAGGTCAGCGGAGTTTGCGCGTGAAACTCAGGTCTTTTGATTTTGGTTGGATGACTACGATGAATACTTGAGCTTCGCTGACCAGGGAGTAGTTTATCCTTGCAGAATCGCGCATTTTCCTCGATGTACTTTGAGGTGCAATGCGCGTGGAGGTTCTGTGCTAGACCCCCTCCTCTCCTTGATATACGTCGGCGTGCTTCTTCATTTCCTGAGGATGTCTTGTTAAGGTTTGCTGATGACTTCGAAATGTATGGAAGAGTGGACAATTCAGGACAGTTGGAGGACTTAAAAAAGACACTAGGCTAACTGTCAATGTACTCAGAATGTTAGCTTCTGAGAGTATACCATGGAAAACATTTAAGCGAGCATTGATTTAGCCACTGCCGCCGTAGCTAGCGTTTACGCCAGGATAAACGGGAGTCTTTTTTGTAAGTCAGCAGCTGCACGTCGATTTTGATATTCTCAGTAACTTCAAGGCTACCACGAATTGGCACCAGGCCACCAGCAAATGCTTTTTGTATTGCAGAAGGCTACTGGGTTGTTCTGTATGATGGTGGGCGATGGTTTATGCTTGTCCTCTTCGGAAATCTTCAAGGTGCATCTCGAATAGCACAATCTGATGGAGAAGCTATGCCTGTTGCGACGTAGGGTGACATTAGAGCTTTTGATGCGTGTCAACGCAATGAACTGTGTGAAGGTGTGTCACGCTCACACAGGCCTGATTGGTTTGGCACGTTTCCTGTTTCATTTTCAACAACGGAGTAATGTGGTTCTTGTATACTGCATACCAACTTTTATTGACAGACTTCACGACCCAGGCTACCAGCACACCCCCACCAGAGTTGAACAAACCACAAAGTCACACAGTCAGAAAGGCCAAGGCAAGCAGCTCAAAATGATGAAATCAACAAGATTTATGTAGCGGGAACACAAAGCAACATTTAATTTGTCCAGACGAGGTGATAATACAACAAAACGGAATTCGGGCGCGCAGCGTCAGTCGCAAATTTGAAGGCGTGGTCCCTTGTTCAAGGAAATCTTCAGGCGCGTGCAAGTATTTATCATGATGGAAGTAAAAGGACAAAATTAAGCCTGAAGGTTGGCCAGTGAAAAATCCATGGGGCTATCACATTGCTCTCCCTTTAGCATGCAATCGTGCGGCCAACTTTGACACTGTCTTCCTAATCCGAAACCATTGATGCGAGCGCAAAAGGCCAAGTTTACTACGGCTACGTAGCTTGTGTAATCGGAAAGAACTTATCGACAGTGATAAAATAAAGGTAGTTTGAAAACGTGATATGTGAGAGTAACCGGGGATAAGAAGGACATTAACTCGTAACTGACCTTGATGCAGTGGGGAAGTTTACCGTCTGTGGTGCATCGAGCGTCCATAGGTCCTCAGTCCGCTGAGCAACCGATTTTAGTACAAAAATCACTATCGCAGAGACAAATTTCTTAATCATAAGTGATAAAATACAAGAAGTACGTTAAAAACTGAATAGAAGAACATAACAGCGAACCTCGATGTTGAATCCGCCAAATTTACAAGGCATGAGACTAACAATTAACGTGAATACGACCAAATACAATAAGTCACGCAATGGCGGAGCGATGAGGCGTGAGTGAAATTAAAATACACATAAGCGAGTGTTCAGTAGTGGGAAGTGAAAATGAACCAACTGCGCGAGAACGAGCTTCGAGAAGTAAACGATATTAGGGTTTAGTATAATATCGGCATTCACGTCCATCGGAAGAACAATTCGTCGCACGAAATTTGGAGCACGGTGTAAGTCTTTGCAAGGAAGGCTCGTAAACACTGCCAAGAAGATTTCGAATGCGAGAAGAACAACGATCAGCGAGACGGGAATAAGCAAAGAAATGAAGAGTGGTCACTGACTTCTTATCAACCAAATGACAGTCAACAAACACCCAACGCAATCAGCTATCCTACCAAGTACTCCTATGCTCCGACCAACTGTTTAAAACTGGGAATTGTGGCTTGGTTCACTGACATGTGCAACCTTTGTATCACACATTTATTTGTTGCGCACCCTCACATGAAATTGAAATGATTGCGTTCAATTTGATAGCTAATAACGGTATATTCAGCTGTTAACTCTCTGCCAACTTATCAGTCCCTCCATTAGTTGTTCATGGGCCTTACGAGATGTTGAATCCGAAAGACTGTTATGTCAATGCCCCACCTACTTCTAACTTCCACGAAAGTTGATGCCTTATTCAAAACTCCATAATCCGTCTGAATTCACACTAATCTATATTCTCTCACAAATTCAACCGCGACCTGTCGGCAAGGCGTGTTATGAGTAGAAGTGAATTAGATGAAGTTGGTGAATACTTTCATTCACTACAGGATTCATCAACAGCGACCTGTATGACGACCAGTTTCCACCTTGTCTGAACTCACATTCTACTTAATCCATTTTTGTTCAACTGTAGCCAAACCTTCCTGTAGTCGTTGATCACAAGTAAACGCGGCCTTCCTTAAATATATAGACCATGATGACAATAAATCCCACCGTGCTACTCCTTCGCAGACGCAACTTGTGGAACGACACCAGTTGGTCACTATTTTGACCAGCGTTAAAGTCCATTGTGACTGTCCTTTGATATTTTATCCTCTTCCCGTTCGAGTTTTAGATCGTAGGCTTCCACTGCAGGTGTCCCAAAATTTCTTCGGCTCGTTTCGTATTCTGGCCAGCAGACCAGTTTGTTTGAACCACATAAATGAACTCGGTGGTAAGAGCTACCACATTACTTTGCTGAGTGTAGGTAGCTGGTTGAAAGAAAGTGTTTCGGCGCATAGTGGAACACAGTCATTGACGTTAAACGGGTTAATGAATTGGAGGAACGGAGATCCAAATAACTTCAAAATTCGAGACAACACTCCAGCATAAGGTGGCAACTCGAAAGGCCAACCGAGTTTTGTATTAACTCAAAAGGACCGCAGCATACGAAGAATATGGTATCCTATTACCCCTATACAAACCCAGAGTATCAAATCCACGTACGGTTTCCGTACATAGTCAAATCAAACAGACGTTGGAATGAGTTGAATGCGAAGATGTTTGTACAATTCAGAAGAATGGAGGACCCGGACATATGCAGCAACTCCAACATTGAGCGAGGACTCTTACGGAGACGTTCGGGCTCTTGAAGAAATAGAGTGATACAGATGAACATGTGTGCCAGTAACGGTAACTCAGTAGCTAGGAAGCTTTGGACGATTTCTAAAGGTGACTGCTCCTCATGTCTGTGGTGAGATGATTAAATAACTTGTCTTTCGGTTTCATCTGAAACATTGAGGTAATGTGCGTCATGCGTAGATTTGCAAAGTGATGACTGGCAGTTTTTTCAGAATTAACATGAAGGGTTCATCCCTTAACGGGTGATAAGATATATCAGCTTGCCGCTTACTATTGCGTGGGAGCTTATTTTTTTCTATTTCTATGATCGTTTTGTTGCGTTGTTTGTCGGCATGAGTGGACCAGTTTTCTACTTTTCTCAATTTTTCGCCCCAATTTTTTCAGCACAATCTTTTGCATTTTGAGGAGTCGTGTATTCAGCCCATTCAACTACAGATCTGTAGGTCAGACAAATGACTACCACTCATACGTTGTGGCGGATTCTGCTCACCAGTTTCTGAGGCTGACATACCAACCAGCTGTTTTTCCAATCACACATAAAACGGTATTGGTTTTTCATTACAAGATAAATGTATAATATCGTGTTCTATTGCTGAAGTATCGTGGGCCTCTAAAATTAACAGGTTGAAGGAAACCGATGATCATTGGCAATAGCCACAATTCCTGTCAACCGTGCTAAATTGAACAGCAAGGAAATAAGCTGAAGTAAAGCGAACTGATTCAGCCTATGTTCGGCATCTTCGTTGCTGCTTTTCAGCTTAATATCCAGTGTTTGACCAACTTGTCCCTCCCATACCGTTCACAGGAGAGCTAACAAGAAGTTGATTGTAGCAGACTATGTGAATATCCATGTAACGGGTAAACAGCAAGAAAATGAAATATTCTGTCCCCGTCATCATGACATTGACAACACTTAAATGCATGCTGGTGCAAGAAATGTGTCGGTCTTTTGCTCCAGCCACTTCATTGCTGAAACTGAAGCGATTGAAATCCACGGAAACAAAATCTGATGAGTAGCCGGGTGTTTTGTTAACTTCAACTAGAACATCACTCACAAATGAACGCAGCTGTCGCATTCCCATAGACTTGCCAGTCGACCTCTTTTGAAAAGAAGAACTAGACTCGAGTTTCGCTCTCATTAGAACTCGTCAGTAGTACATATCATCGCCACTGCCGGGACTAGAACTCCGGCCGCGCCGTTCATGAGGCAACCAGATTTACCACTGCGCCCTTGGATAACCTAGGAAAATGCGAGAGCTGCGATTATTTACGGGTGATGTTCAACTTGAAATGAATCAAAATCGTTTAACCAGTTATTTCAAGGTCGTCTGTAGGTCGTATGTTTTTAAACGCAATTATCTGATGCAGAGGTGTCCTATTGTATTCGCGCAATTCATTTACTACAGTGGTTCCCCTGTTTCTTCGTCCAAATTCACCATCAAGACTATTTGCGTCTACATTGGGACGTTTCATACAATTCACTTTGTTTGAACTCAGTTGACGATATGTTTATAGTGCAGTTTTCATTGGCGTTGGCTATAGCTACATGGTCGTAGTCTGTGAGCGCAGTAAGTTGCACGAAGCACGCGCGACCGCTTATATTGTTACAGATTTAAAATGACGTATATTGACTACAATGGTGTAATGAGTGCACTCACTGGCCGGTATAAAGCATGCCTTATACTGGCCAACATTTACGATATATCCCGCTACATCCAGATATAATTATGCCTTGTAACGATGCACTTCCTCAAAGCTAACAGGAGCGTTTTCAATCATCCTGCATACGTTCCGCGCTATTAAACGGCCTCTTTGAACTTTCTTCAGAGACAACAAGCAGTAATTTATTTCAATTGTCCCGAGCGATACAGGTGTAAACTTGTGATGCTTTGTGAAGCCATGTGAGCCCATAGACTACGACTATGTAGCTATAGCCTACTGCGTTTTAATTCAATTTAAGTGTTCATGAAGTTGCAGCCTCAGAACTGACTATAGCTACGTGGTCGTAGTCAGCTAGCGCAGTAAGTTGCACAAAGCATCACAAGTTTATAGATGTATTGATAGGGGCGGTCAAAACAAATTAGTACTCATCGTCACTATAACAAGTTTCAAGAGACCGTTTAATAACGCGGTATATGTATAGGATGATTGAAAACGCTTCTGTTGGTTTTGAAAAAGTGCACAGTTGCAAGATATAATCATATCTGGATGTAGCGAGATGCAGCATAAAAATTAGCCGTTGTAGTCAAAATGCGTCATTTTAAATCTGTAGCAATATAAGCGATTGTGTGCGTTTTATGCAACTTTCTACGCTCACAGACAACGACCATGTAGCTATAGCCAACGCCATTGACCTCGAAATAATTATGAATAATCACTTAATTGTGTATTGAGGTTCCCCTCAGAATTACTGCAATTATTTTGTCATAGCATGTCAAACGATTTGTTTATCGACAGAAAGTAATGTAAGTGCATTCCAGTTCATATCGTTTAGCTCCATCGTCCGAATGCACTGTGTTACGTTTTAACCAACATAGTCTACGATTAATAATACCTGGCTGTTAAAGATTTCTCAGTGAGCGTCTTAACGGTTGAAGTGCAACGCAGGGCTGATAGTGGAAAACACTGTTAACCCTAAGACGAAACGATATTTTTTAAAAGAATGTGCTAACACGACATCTGCTTCGCCGAACGGTTCGTGACAAAAAAGCTGTGTCCAGCAGTAAAACCGATTTGCAAGTTAGTGGGAGATTAACCAAAAACACCGTCCCTGTAGAATCTGAGGCTCAACCTGTCCACACAGAAAGTTAGACGTAATACTGAGTTGGGAACACTTAACTGAAACTTGTATGATGCGAAGTTCTTATTGATCCAACTTACACGATCTTTGCATTGTGCATACAAATTTTTTCAGAACAGAGCAGATGAGCAGAGAACATACCAGACAGTAATTTTGTAACCATCCTTCCACAGGAATCTAAATAACGCACCAAGTCGTCTCTACCACTATGCCAGTTTTTAGCAAAGATGATTAAACACGAAGCGTTGACTTTAAGTTGAAAGCTGCAACTTAGTAACGAGACGATGAAGCATGGAAATGTCATATGGCACAGTACAACTCCAGGATGTCACATTTGATTCTGAAAATGGTGCGGCAAACCCGAAATGCAATATGGTGCGACTCAACTTCCAAGGGAATATTGTGATCTTTTACTAACTTGCAAACCGGTATTACTATTGGACACAGCTTTTTTGTCATGAACCGTTTGGCGAAGCAGATGTCATATTAGCACATTCTTCAAAAAAATATCGTGTTTCACCTTATGGTGGACAGTATTTTCCACTATCAGCCCTGCGTTCCACCTCAGCCGTTGAGACGATCACTGAGAAACCAGTTATCATTAATCGTGGACAATGTTGATCAAAACGTAACCCAGTGCATTCGGACGTTGGCGCTGAACCATTTGAATTGAATTGCATACACAGTTTCGTAAACGCCGGCATGGCCACGTTTACAGCGATGTACTGAAGTCGTTTGTTGACCCGACTCAGTTAAGTGATCTGTTTTTGGACAAGCTTTTCAGTTCACTGTTTTATTTGAGATTTCACTGAAATATTATTCATTACAGGTTTATTTTCTGGGTGCACAGTTTTAAAGAGATTTATACACTCAACTGTACTTTACGGAACAGCAAAATCCTAAATAATTGAACGTATATTTTACGTTACCAAGAAGTCTCCTAGGGCCTGCTGTAAAGTGGGAGTGTGTGAGGTTACACGTTCTTTTTGAGCCCTGCATAAACAGATAGTTACTAAATAAATGCATTGAAGTCTCGGTGACTTCTCCTACAGACAGTGAGCTTCAGACTCATACCAGTTAATGCTGGTTGGTGCTCAATAGTTTAGCAAATTGACGGTAAAATTGAAAACCAGGGAACGTCCAGAATTTCCCACCTGGATGCGTAAATTTGCAGGTTGTTCAGTAAGGGATTGAAGTAGGGAGAAAGATTATATATCTGAGGCAAGTCCGAAGTAAGCAGTTGGAATATTTCTGTATGGTCTACGGCAAATGTACTTAAGCCTTGCATGACTTCGGGGTAGGCCGCATATGGCTAATGACACTCCGTCTACTGTGGATCTAAATGAGATTTTAATCTACCAACCAAGCACAGCCGCTTTGACTCTGTCAAGCAAATTTGCATACACTCCATGCTTCTTTTGAACACGGCCTTTTTCCTTTTGGTTCAAGCTGAAAATCCAAAATAACCA
>JTDE01000506.1:50437-87586 GCA_014338405.1 Paragonimus skrjabini miyazakii
CCACTTCACTTACTCCTTGTTTATTCTAGAACGCTACATAAAGTGAACAACGGACCAGTGGAAGTTGTTTGCAAATTCATGTTAAGCAAACAAATGTAGATTAGGCAAGCGAATGTTCTTGGATATCTTCGATTTACAGCAAGTCGAAATACAAGTTATATGAGAGTGATTAAATGCCAGTGGAAAATTTATGCGCACTTACCGACCTCAATTAGCATACCGCGCAAAATACCACAAAACTATAGTAAACCGAGGTGTTCAAATGAAACTAAAATGTTGAATTCATGACTTTAGTTTATACTGTGCAAAAATCTCGTTATGTAGATATACATCGCAAGCTGGATGTAAAATAGGTTTTTACACATGGCGTTACTGTTTCCATTACCACCGAGCCATCCACCAAACCGTCGTAAAACAATTGAGCTGTGTGTTGTTTACGGGGTTGACAAATGTGTAGCAAGGCAAACCGTGATATAAAATTGGCAAAAACAATGTGGTCTTGAAGGAGGTTTTAGGCCCCGTATTCACGCAGTGTCAAACAGTAATTTCTACGCTTAATTCTGCTCAGTTCTGTTTACGGGTTGAGGTGTGACCACTAAATATGATGTCATTCATTCTATCGATCATTAGCCTGCGTGTGCAACTAGTAGAATTCAATTGCAAACAAACAAGCACCAAGTCATCTTTAAGTCAAAGGAATACAAAATAGTACATGCTCACTATTGCCAATATTTTTTCACAAGGCTTAGCTTTCACACGCCGGCTGCCTTAGCAACACCGTTTTGCATAGTTTTCAAGAATAATTTGTACACCTTGAGAATAGATGCCTAGATTACGACTCCCTTCTTTAGGTGATGCCAAGCTAACCCTTTGTAAACAAAATGGCCAAATAAACGAGAAGAGGGCCATTTTGCTTCAGTTACAACGTTCGAGGAACTGGAAAGAGTGCGCAAGACAAAAGTTGCCAAGTCAGCGTCGGCATGTCTTGGATAAAGCAAATAGCTTTCTTGATGATAATTAGAATTTAGTGAGTTGCAGCTAGGCATAACTTCGCAATCACTGTCAAGAAACTTCAATCAGTTTACTTTTGACCAATCACTTGAGATGGTAAAGTCGACTTTTAAGATAAAACCTTCCTCACTAATGTCGAAAACAAGCCAGGTATTGATATCGTCAGCAACCACTAATAATCGGGAAGTAGTTGAAAAAAGATCATTAATTAACACGGATAATGACAACTGATTAAAACTGAACACTGAGAGTACCCCGCTGAGCTCAGACCTGGAATTAGAAAGTGCAGCGTTTGCGCACCCTTCATACACACCACGGACAAAGTATGAATTTAGCCAATGAAACTAGATTAGCCACATTCCATTTTAATGAAACTGGTCGACTAACACAGCTTGATTCGCGAGGTTAAATGCTTCGATACAGTTGATATACTTTGATCTAGTGCTCAGTGGTTACCATCAGGTTCGTGGTGCGCAACCAGCATTTACCGACGTCCTACCGTGCATCAGGGAGAAAACCTTATAAGATTAGGTATTTATAGAATAAGTCATACCTGATTGAGCCTGAGATTTTGAGAACCTCGATACCTTGGGGTGGTTATCATTAGGAAGATTTCACTTACTACCCTTGAAATTGATGTTACGCTTCCAAACAAGTAACTAATGGGTGGTGTTACTTTGAATGACGGATTGCGCATACAGTAGTCTGAAGAGGTTCAGCATGATGTTCAACCGCATCACACAAGTTCACATGAGACATACTGACAATAGCAAAAACGCTGGCCTTAAGGGACTTAAGTGTGGTCAACGCTACTGTTCACGGGGTATCTATCGCATTAGTGCCATGAATTTAGATACAAAGCCTACCTAAGGGACTGAAGGCAAGTTTGAAACAGTGTCCCTCTAGGCTCAGCGGTTCTGGCAACACAGTTAATGGGCCCGACTGGTTTAAAGGTTTGGGACGCCAAGGTCCCGCCTTAATAATTGATGATGTTTTTCAGGAAAGGTTATTTCAATCGGCGACAAAGCGCTCGCTGGTAATAAATTTAAAATTCCCGGATAGGCTAGGCCAACCTGTTTATTATAACAGCCTGAATCTTCTAGTAAACTCCGGATGCTGATAGCCATCAGTGGGTCCGTTGCTTTTCAAAGGTAAGTTTTTGAGTCCATAGTGTAATTGACTTGTAGACTGATTCCGTTTGATGACTACTGATCGCGCGGTTTCCTCCATGGCTTTCAAACAAATGGTAGCTGGTTTCTTGCAAATGTTGTCAAAGAAGTGGAGAAAGGCGAAGTTTATCCTAGAGCGCACTGCCAAATAGCTACGTAAGGTTTCTGATCCATATTACATAAGTCTCTGCTATCACCAGAGGTTGAAATGGTAAAACGATTGCAGGACTATTTATTTCGATTGAATAGAGATCAATAATACTCGGCTCCTTGTTAGTATCTATGTAGTACAGTCCAGATAAATTTTGAAGAGTGTACCAAAGAATGAAACCAGGAATGTGTTTCCTAAAACCCAATTCTCTGAGTATGTAGAAAACTCAGTTTAGACAAATAATTGTTTTCAATCTGCGCACAGACTGAACGAAACATTGGCTACTGTTAACCCACAACAAGGATGTGAGGTAAGCCAAAGGTAGATATAATCGTCAACTCAGGTATTGAGATATCTCCTTTAAAATGACAGGAAACGGAGAACGACAATTTGCTTGTACCAGTTACTTTTGAAACGTTTCGAGGAAGAAGTATGTGAGAAAATTTTCAAATCATATCCAGTGCTGAAATACCAAGATAGAACGTTTGGAGCGAAATAGGGACATAGAAGACAGACTCGTCTTGTCTATCTTTAGTTCTGTCAAGGCGCCAAAAATGTCCCATATAGAGAGCTCAGAATCAAGAAAAAGTGCTTAATCATGCCCCCATCATACCAGCAGTCTGTCACTTGCAGAAAGACACACTTTAAGAAATTCAGTTAATTTCCTGACCAAACTTGGCGCGTCAATTTAAGTATACTTAGTAGAATCAACGTTACTGAAATGATAATTACCTTCGGGTCGTAAGTTAGATAGTTGAATCACAAGTTAACTGTAAAGAGTGTTGCATAATTTACAAGAGCCGGTTGAAAAAGCGTCTTCAGGTCCTCAGTGGGCACCAAAAGGTGACTAAGGCGGGTACTATGTCTTGTTCTTGTTGGCCTCCGTTCTCTGGTAGATTGATCCGAACTGAGCATAATTCTGTGAATGGCAAAAGGATAAGTTTTGTGGAACCGTCTCGAAATGCACGACGTCATATCTTTCAAGTAATCTTAACAGTCCATAGACGAGTTTCGCCCACCTTAAGATTTAGGCACAGTATCGGTGAATACGTCGCGTTTGGAAGTTAGCCAGTTTAAATGGAGGTGACAAAAATCTTTACCGGTTCCCACCGTATTCCGGGCAATGGTTAAATGAACTGTGTACCATCCTAGCGGTAACACTGCAAGAGCGATCACCTTCCACAGAACCACTGCTAACAAGCACACAATCCTGGTGTTCC
The DNA here is from genome assembly GCA_014338405.1 of Paragonimus skrjabini miyazakii. Classification (NCBI taxonomy): domain Eukaryota; kingdom Metazoa; phylum Platyhelminthes; class Trematoda; order Plagiorchiida; family Troglotrematidae; genus Paragonimus; species Paragonimus skrjabini miyazakii. The sequence continues at coordinate 53,989 of JTDE01000506.1, forward strand.
AATCATGGTACGCCCGGACCAAACGGCTGTTTACCAGGTTGTTTGCAGTTAGAAGAGAATCACCCACCAAACTAGCGTTCTAGAATACATTCCTCACTATTTGATGTTCATCAACAGTCTTAAAATCTAGTTTGCTGAGTAATTGCAGAACGGAATCCGGGCAACATATATGAATGACCGCTTTGGTGTGAACTGCCTTCCAGACCTCGCGATTATGCTTATTGTTGAACTTCAAGTAACTGACGGTGAATTTCATAATGTCACACACAAATGAGGAATTCTTCACAGCAACAGAGCTCAAGGTTTAGGGAACCGAATATTTGGTATTCTTTTAGTATTCCTCTAAATTTAAAAATTCCGCAACAACAATCCTTTCGAGGAACAGGATTAGACGTCTTACGATCGACCATAACGAAGACCTTAGAATACTGTCTTATCTCTGCACGCTAAATAGGCGTGTTATCAGCAGGGAATGGATTTAGTATTTTGAAGCAACTATGGTTACTCTGTTTGACTCAACATAAAAAGCAGTGGATGTATGTGACTGTTTGTTAGTTCGCCACAAATTTTACGATTAAAGCCGCTGAATTAGGATTTTTCCGTTCAACGCAAACGGCAAGATGAAGCGTGTCTAACGGTCATACGACAAGAACAGGTAAGCAAGATATTGTCCAGATATGTTGCTATTACCGTTTAATACATTTTGCCGGGTATAACAAGACGCAAGCTATGAAGCCATGCTTAGCAGAGACAGCACTGTATAAACTAGTTGGTCAGGCTTATGGGCATTACGCACTACTGACAGTCAAAACGTGTTAATATCACTGCCAAATAAACCCAAATTTATTTGAACTCACAAACCACTATGTGAACATTGATGATTTCGCTTTTCATTCAAGAAGGGTTTTGAGTAGGTAAATAATTAAATTGCAATTAACTTCCGTAAAAAGTAGAACTCAAAATATTTAACAATAGCTCCAATATTTGAGTAACAACAGCAGTGAGGTTGGTTATGATTACCTAGTAGTAATATGTGGTTTTATTCAGATTAACAGAGCACATCAGGTCAATTGTGAGTTTATGGGCTTTAACTAACTATGCATCAGTTACAACAGTTCAAGTCATCTACATGATTTAAGTTATTTGCTGCATCCAGTTGTATTCATCCTTGTTTCAGTCCTGCGACGATGTAGTTTACCGAAACCGCGAAGTAATTTTCTGATGATCGTTTAAACAGTTTTTCTTCCTGTGGTCTCTTAGGGGCTACTATAACGAACGCAACGCATGGAGCAATAACACATTTTTAATTGTCCTGAACAATATAGATGGTCAATGAGTAAACGCAGTGAATACACAAAGAGCTTAACTACAGGCCGTGTGAGCTAAGCCCTTGCCAGTAGCACTAAGTAAAAAAGTTTACCAAACAATTAGTGGTTTGCCAGACATCTTAAATGCAATTCAACATACTTGAATTGAAGAGCTGGAAACTCTGCCTTCTGAAGTCAGCTTGTAACGGATGAAAAATTGCTTTTATTATTAAAATAGAGGTGCCACGATTAACAGTCTAGTATCACTAAGGACGATGAGTAAATCCCAACCCAAACGAAAACCCGCGTCACTAATGTTTGGAATGTTGGATCTTTGAACCTGAGAAAATCGGAAGACACATAACTGCGAATAGTGCGTTTGTTTTTGACAGTCTTTAAGTTCAAGCGAGGTAAATCAGCGATACTCAATCGTGAATTCACCCTCGTTTAAGTTATGCGTCCATAGTTGATAAGTATTTACCTGATTAAACCAGGAGATCATTACGGGATTCCACCAACCAGGTTATGTGGTTTGAGTGTTGTAAATATATCAATTCAACTTGCCTTTGCAAGACCAATGAGCTTGCATATAACAGTAAAACATATGAACAAACAGCGTGATACCACATAACTTGCCAAGATGAAAGATGTAAAACTGTACAGCAAAACATCTCCAGGTAAGCAATACGCAGATTTGCAAAGAAATTACACAAAATAAAAAGTCGTATATAAAACTTTCCAGCTTTATAAATTAAAATGCAAGAAAAAATGAACCACTGTAGAAGATCTATACATTGTCCATTCACACAAACAGGCCTGTATGAAAGAATAAATTCACAACATTTTCATGTTTCAATTAATCCGCCCTGACCGACGGTCATTGAAACACAACAGTAGCATTGATCACATAACAACTAACAGTCACGCAGCCTATGATCTTTGTTAGCCTACTTCAATACATTAAGCACACGTTTTCACGATCACCGTGCTATAACTGATATGGTGGTCAGATTCAGAAATCAAATATCACCAGGTATTTTGTTTTTCTTAAGAATTCCATGAATACTTTCAAATCAATTTAATATATCCTTGGTAACATTTGGGAATATAATGAAATTCAACATTTTCGACAACTTAGGTGAAACTTTATTACAAATTTGTCCCAATGTGTTTGGTGTATCTCCCTTGTTCATGTAAACAAGATCCTCCCAATGTGAAATGGAAAATAGAATTTTATTATTATGGAAGATAATGTGTAGCAAACAACCTCGTTTTCAGTGATTCATCACCAGGCTAAATACATCAAGGTTGAATCACATTTTACAAGGGAATCATTAAGGGAGTAAACAGGTAACGGTAGTTGAACTAATTTTACATGATTCGTTCAATTATCTTGCTATCAGTTGTCGAGCATTTATTAGTGAATTGTTTGTCGATGTGTGAAAGTGTACGTTCGCTTATGTTTGTTTTACCTGATAAGCTTAAATTTTACCTCTGTGATTTCTACTTCCCTTGGGGTATTTCAGTTTTCTCGTGTTTTGTTTGTTTACTATAATTCGTGAATTCGGTCGCAGATTTCCCTGGAAGAAATTCAGTGAGTTAGTTAAAGGAACATTATTCAACTTACGCACTAATACTACCATTTATGAAAATGGACCAAAGAACAAGAAGTAAAATTTCGATTTTCATGCACAAATTAGAAGTTGTAAATAAGTTAACTCTTCAGCAATTGCTTAATCATAATGATGATTGAAAATTTTACGGTAAGTGGTTGAAATCACCAGAACGAACTAAGCGCGGTGGGATTTGGTGAAGGCCAAAGTTTGAGCAAACTATACGTTTCTGTCTAGCAAGACAAATCCTCAAAACTATCATATTAGTTGATCGCGTAATCTGCTTTATTACCTCATTGCCTCACTACAACTTGGTTCCCAGTGAAGTTAAGTGTCACCATCAACTCAACTCTTACCAAGTGGTTTTTAGTGGGGCTCACCAAACAGTGTTGAAAAACTCGCACAACTGTTCTGTATATATAAATGGCAAACCATACATGATTCCTCGGACAATCAGGGGTTGAAATAGTGAGGACTGGCAAAATGCGATATTACACTACTTTAGTCTGATGAGTCAGACCATCTACCCACAATTTCTCAGGCAGTGCTGCAAACTAAACAAGTCAAATTTAAGCTTATCGGGTAAAACAAACATAAGCGAACGTACACTTTTACATATCGACAAACAATTCACTAATAAATGCTCGACAACTGATAGCAAGATAATTGAACGAATCATGTAAAATTAGTTCAACTAACGTTTCCTGTTTACTCCCTTAATGATTCCCTTGTAAAATGTGATTTAACTTTGATGTATTCAGCTTGGTGATGATTCACTGAAAACGAGCTTGTTTGCTACAAATTATCTTCCATAATAATAAAATTCTATTTTCCATTTCACATTGATAGGATCTTGTTTACATGAACAAGGGAGATACACCGAACACATGGAGACAAGTTTGTAATAGAGGTTCACCTAAACTGTCGAAGAGGTTGAATTTCGTTATATTCCAAAATATCACCAAGGATATATTAAACACGCAGACGTCCTGAATGGATTAGTTCCTGCATCTCTGATGACGTAAGCAAATATCTGCATTACAAGCAGAGTCTTTCGAATTTTCATCACGGTTTTTTTAAAATTACACAATCACATGTCCACTATGGAATCTGAAAGGTGTAGTTGTTCAGACCAAGAGTAAGATTGTGTCCTTCCACCTGCATTATTAATGGTAATGCGTCTGGTGATGCGCGTTCACAGTGAACGAATGCATTCAAACAAATCCATTCTGATGGCTTTGTAACTTCAAAGTCTAGTATTACTTTCTGAGGGTGGGATTCAGTATGAACCTTGCTATAGCCATGCTGAACCTAACTAATCTAAAACTTAATCGTTCTTATATGAGACCACGTTCAATTACAACGCTGTATACTAGTCACGCTTGCAAGTAAGGCTGTTTATTGCTTGGGACAGAGTAAAATGATACAACGCTTTTGGACTTCTGTTGCCCTGAAAATATTCGAGCGCAGCAACCATGCACTTTCTCACAGACACAGGCCGATCTCAATTGCCAAAACTATCAACGCGGTCACTCTACAGTTAAGGGACGTCCTGTCACACTGATCGACTTTAGACGAAACCTAGTGAAATCTTTGTAAGTAGTAAGTATCCGCCATAAACGTTGTGCAACTGGATCTTTTGTTAAATATTCTTAATTCTTTTGCGCGTGTTCCACTGAAGAGTGACTTCGACTGTGACCCTAACTAAAAGAACACTAAGGATTTTTGTGAATTAGACGAATTAATGTTTTGAGCGACCGTGTCAAGATTTTAATGACACAATTATAACTGGATGTATCGATGGAAATGCATGCAATTACCGATTAGTTGACCACGTGATAGATGGCTAAACCCAATATAAAACATCAGCCGCACGTAAACTTTTAAACTCAGGGGAAGAACCCTTGATCAGCTGTTAAAGAACACGACAAAAACATATTTGAACTAAATCACGCACATGATGAAATGTAGTGGCGCAATCGTGAGGCAAAACAAACGTCTACTGGATAATTACAACAAATCCAGTTGAGTTCACGACAGCTTTGACCACCCTCAAAAGCCGCATTGATGAGGATGGAGAATAAATATTATACCTTAGCTACTGTGAGCTTAAAACCGATCTCAAACTGTTCATAGAGTAAGACGAATTTATAATGAAAACTATTCCATCCTCACTAAACAACCATAAAAAATGTTTAATGAGTTTTAAACTCTCCCTTTTGCTGTGGCAAATTGTGGGAATCTGGATTAACTCGAGAATCAGGTGTGTTTTATCCCCATATAATACGATTCCATCGATTACAAGTTAAATGTATATGATTCGAGATCCGTGGTTCTCAAAGCATTCAAAATGCACTTGCAATAACCTGATGTACGTAAACGAAAAATAAAATAATTTTGAGACCTTTAACATTGCATTAGTTCCTGTACGACAGAAAATCGTTTAAGAATAGCTACTTGACCTTGAACGAGAGTTCTGGTGTAAAAATAAGTTTTGAAGCATTTCTATGTCAACGGCTCATCTGGTCTCCTGCTTTACATGAAGCTGTGCGCTGTCTGGAGTATTTACATTTGATATTCATTCACTTTACTAAAATTATACCTAATTAGTAAGCTCTCTACTTCACATGATGCAAAATGTTATTTAGAAGTGATCACTTCTAATTCCGATGGGCGTACTCTTCAAGAGCACACAAAGATGGATGTTTGTGACTATTGTTCACTGAATGTTTCAGATGTTATTATATAAAACAACCGACTTGTTTTCCTAGAGTACACTGGAATGAAAGCAAGTGGCTGACTTGGGAAACGAAGAATACATTTCTAGCCACGTTCAGAAGTTTTAATAAACCTGTTGAAGATACAGAATTTCTTGGAGGCCATTAAAGTTCTGCGGGAGGATACATTACTTCAACCAGTGGTTACCAGGTGAACTGTTTAGTTAACAGTGCACAAAAGGTTCGAAATTACTTCAGTTGCAGTGAGTATAATTGCAGATGTGAGTTCATGGTACAAGGAGCGCGGCATCTCGAAGTGGGCACGAAACTGTAAGTAAACAACATAATGCGTGGTTTGTTATGAAACAGAACAATAAAGATGGTCCACATCGACCATTAAATATGATGCGACTTCAATTCTAATCTACTCCGAAAAGATGGAGGAAAGGGTGTGAACGATTAACTTTATTTACCGGTATCAGAAATTGTGTAATCTGGAGAAAAGCCAAATTTTTAAACATCTTTATTTAACAATCAAAAGGGTGCAACCACAGGATTAAAAATTATGTTAACGAACAAGGGAGATTAGGAAACAAACGCTTACACAAATTGGTACTGATTTCGGAAAAAAATTATTCTGCATGCGTACGAAATAGGCGAGCACAACACTATGGTTGAATGCATGAATTTTGTAAATGTCAAAGAATGAATGAATGAATTGTCTGTCGATATATGCGTGACGCATTTGCAAAACAATGTCAAACACACTGTATGGAAGGCGGTCTATACGCATAGTTTATTCTCTCTGGTTGTTAAATCTTTTGTTGGTCCGAAGTTAAGATAATAAAAATGATCATAAACAAACAAGAATAATAGGCAAGATATGAGCGTCTGGACTAATATCAGATAGGACAACCGAAGTAGAAAATATTAACGCCATTGTCTTATAAAATGTAGTTAGAGATCTTGCACAGTCCATCTGCATTAACCATATATATGGTAGCGTTCACGTCTTAGCACTTGAGATTTTCAACCTTAATCTAATGTAGATAGAGAATTGAGATTAAAACACGTAGTGTTAAAGCAATGAGCCAATAGTGCTTAACTTTCTCATCAAACTGGCCGAATTTTTGGTGCCACCTTATGCACTATGTTTAGCGTAGCGAGTAAATTATCGTTATAAGATTGCATATTGTGTAATTACTTTCAGTGAACCTGCATTTTTGATTTAACTTGTTCGTCTACAACATCTGTAATAGGTTAATATGAAAATCACGGTGGATAACAAGAAGAATAACGATTTTTATGTCTCAATAAAACAAATACCTTTTGTAATAAAATCTTCAACAGCGGTCACCTTCGCCTTGAGTAGATTTGAGCCAGGTTCCATATGTGTTACAAAAAGTTACTACCATGATGTTCGAAGCTCTTCAGAAGTAGATATCTTCCCATCTTTCCTATATGATACGCACTCTGCTATCCTAGGCATATTCAATAAACTTTTTTCTGTTCTGTGTTCATTTGGGTGTCACCGATATCGCAGCAAAAATTACGACACTTACGGCTTGCACGGATGCATAAGTCTTATGAAGGATGAACCAAATTTCTATAAGTGTGTTCCAAGTTGTAAAACACACGTGTGTGTATAGAGCGCACAAATTGCGTTTAAAGCGCATACTCATTCCGGATTATCGGCACAAGCCATTATCTACCTGACCTCACTTACTGATGAAACTAACTAAAGAACTTCGTTGAAAGATGAGCAGAATAGCACGACCACTAAGCGGTATGCGATGGCTTGTTCTTCACAGTTGAATGCTGTGCCCAGACGTTTACGTTACGCTTTAAGTTTCCAGTCTGGCTCAAGAACTGCATGGCTGCATATGAGACCGTAGTCATCTTGTGCAGCTGCGTCAGAACTGCGAACTCAGACTGTTACTGAGTTCATAAGCAGGATGTTGGTGAGTAGCATCCTCTTAGGTGGGGGCGGTGAAGTTTACGTTCTCAAATCTTGCGAGAAAGAACTGCTTTTGAACGTAATCTGAGTCAAAAAGGTATTAGTACAAACGGTTTTGAAACACAAAGGGGATAGTATAATACAGTCAGGTGCATGTAACTCCAACTAGATGAAAGCCCATTTGCCCTTGTTAATAAAATTTCAACAGTATTAACAGTATTCTATAAAACTGGTTTATTAATGCTCGTCGGAAGGATGTACTAGCCACAGAAGCCATTGCACTGACACAAGCTAAACTCTCTAATGCACGTAAGCTAGTAGACTTTTATTCACGTAACATTTGGTTTATGGAATTTAAACGGTAGTATATTAAGTCGCGAACCTTCACCCGTGAAAATGCAAGTATCTCAAGAAGAGATATATAGAACAAGTTGTAGTGTTTCCCAGCATTATACGGCCATTATCAATATAACGAAATTTTGTTTCGCGGAAATAATTCAATTTATGAAACTGTTCCTACTGGATATTGGTTCCATTAACGTTACCCATGTTTCACGTAGAGCAAAGGTAAGTAGATTATTGCCATTTAACTTGCCAGCTACATCACAGTCGGAAAGTGAGAGCTATCTGGCAATAAAGAGATCGGACATGGTAGGTGAGTTAAGATTGATTACCGATGAGTAGTAGATAATTTTGGTTTTCCTATAGATTGAACATCACCCACAATGGATCGCAGTTGTCGCATTCCCGTAGTCTTTCCAGTCGCCCCCCTTCGAACTGCAGAAGCACTAGACTCGAGTTTTGCTTTCATTAGGGCTCATCAGTGGTGCATATCCTTGCCACTGCCGGGACTAAAACCACGGACACACTGTTCACGAGGCAATCGTATTTACCACTGCACCATTGACCTCACATTAGGCACGACCAAATTATCATATGTGAACACTCAACCACTTTCGCTTGTAAGTAATGATCAGGTTGCCCGATCGCCTCGAGAGGAGACACAGTTATTGTCTGTTAACTCTAATCGATGACCTCTCGACTGGGACTTCTCTTCAAGCTCTAATGAGAGCGAACCTCGAGTCTAGTGCTTCTTTTCGGAAGGGGCCGACTGGAAAGCTTATGGGAATGCAACAGCTGCGATCAATTTTAGGTGATGTTCAATCTATATGAATTTTGATCCTGAATTTTAATCCTAGATGACGCCAGTCGTACTACATCGCTTGTTATAAAATTCAGATGAAACTTGTTAAACAGCAAAATCTTGTTCTAGTCCTAGGTACTTTTCCAGCTTTCCCACACGCCTAACCTGCGAATATACAACTACTTATTGTTTGCAAGGCACAGCGATAGCTTCAGTCTGTATGAAGCTAAATTACAGAAAATAGCTTCAAGTGAATGTACATAATGTTGAGAATGAACCTTATGACAGGTAAAAGTCTAAGCAACAAGCAAGACGCATACAGTGCACGCTTTAGATTATATGATGGATGTCATGCACTGAATAAAGCTATCCTGAAATCACTTTCCCCAGGCAATTGCAAATAGTTTCACTAATCCAAGCATTGTTTACCATCAACCCGTTTTTCAGATAGGTAGATAGGGAAATCAAGGCCACTTTGCGTCAAATCCGACAACAACCGTTTCTACCACATACGTGGAGGAAAGTTTTGAGTCCCCTTAATGAAGAAAAACTTAATAATGAATAAAAAGGTGAAGATGAAAAAACTGGAAAGTTTTTGTTTATTAACGCTGCTAATTGTGAGCATTTTCCACTGTAGCGTGCTTTAGAATCAGGTTCATAGATTTATCGGGACATTGATCTGATACAACAGATATTTATATCTCACCTGTAAGAATAGCACAGAAAGTAGTTAATTTTGGACATATTCGACGAAAGAGAAATATAGTACTCACTGAACTAACAGAACTTCCAGTATTTAAAAATTATCAGATTACCGGAATAGATCAATCCAGGCTTGTTGTAGACATTTCCAACGAATGAATACTTTCCTATAAACACATTTCTTTGAAAAGAACAAGTTCAGTCGGTCGAGGTGCTACACACTACACAAAACTCTGTACGCATTACTTCTGGGGTTGTGAGTAGTTCAACGTTAGCCAGCCTCATGTAGTCCTGGTATTTATACAGTGGCTTGTTATGTTAATTATGAGTCATTCTGGAAATTCGTCATTCACTTCATTCATTAATACATGGTTGATTTCTTGCAAATATATTGATACCAGCTAAAATGCACAAACTATGGGATATTACGGACAATTTTACAATCATTTCTGCTACCAACCCCCATTACATTTAGTTCTAGCCTTGAAAAGTATATAGGGAAATCAGTGGTAACTAGATTAAGTACTTCCAAATGGTAGACTTCTGAGCTAATTTCACGTCCAAAATATGGACTGCGCACCTTATCATGTAAACTCATAGGTTAGTAGGAACACTCCAGCTAAAAAACATTGATGTCACATGATCAACGACAGTATCTAGTAGAATGCAGGTAAGAATGAGCAATAATTGTGACGGTCAAATGCTGTTTACGGCATTCGCTTCATTTATTGAATTGTATGAACACGACGGAATTGGGAATAACACTGGGTACTCCCATTCGTTGAGGTTTAGTGTCATTGCAGAAGTACAATCTCACGTGGTCTCATGAGCCGAGGTAACAAAAACGCAGAGAGCAATCAAAACTCGATAAACATCAAACAATGTTCGCAAACATCTCAAATCATTTATTTGAGTACAATTTAAGATAGGAGATAAAATAACAAAACTGAGTAGAATAAATATGAGTTGACCCTTATAGGGCTTTCATCAGTTAAAACTAAACAATCATAAGAGCGTGAAGTACATTATATATCGAGACGTTATCATAAAAATGTACGCCTACATAAGCAAGTTAGCGGAGTGAAAGTGTGCCTTTTAAGTCTAGTAGAATATGCGTAAAATTGAAAACTATTCCCTAGGTGAACTTTTTACAGAATATATTTTTTATTGTAATAATCCTTTTAGATGATATTTGTCTTTATAATGAGGAAAGTGATACATTGGACTAACGAATTCCGTTTTTTAGTGCATAATTAATGGTTGGAACTTGTTGAGTGTATTACCTGGTTCACAAAACTTTAACAGAGGCGCCTACAGCAACCGTTATACAGACCAATAGTTTTAGGAATGGCAGTCAATAGTATACTTTCGCGGGATCACTAACAGTCTAAACGTAGACCATCAGTTGTGATGTTTGTATGTTTCTGGTTGAGTTGAGCAGACAGGTTGAGCACTCCTTGTGAAGGAGTATGAAGCGGCATTAGTGTAGTATGCTATGATTTAGCATAAGGTGGAAATTTAAGAGTATTTGTCAACATTACAAACTTTCATTCACAAGAGCTTAGGTTTGTGTATGTGTTTATTCAAGTATGAAATAAAATCTGCAGCTTTTTATAAAACTGAATCAGTAATATATATATATATATATCAATGGCAGACGGTTTGAGAATTCGATTGTGATTAGTACTAGCAATTCGACTTCCGTTGAGAAGGATCATTGGTAAAGTTCTGGTTTTCCAGAAATTTAATGAACCTAGTGACTATGTTGTATGATTTTAGTTAACTACCATAGTGGATACTGACCAACAAACTATAATAAATATTTGTCGGAATGAGTTGATAAATGAAATCCCACTATCTCATTAATTTCAGGTGTATGTCTGAATCCTCAGAGATTCCCTGATGTCATTTATAACAAAATTCCGAGGATGTTTTCTTCGGCCTTTCTTAATGCGTACGACACACTCAAAGGCGATGGAGCCAAAACGAACACCTTTCTACAAATTTCACTTAACCGAAGGAGCAAAGCTAATTGAATTTTGTGGATATGCTATGCCAATACAGTACGAATCTCAAAACATTTTGGAAAGTCACCATCATGTTCGAAACCACTGTGGCATATTTGATGTTTCTCACATGCTTCAGGTAATATTTTCTATTTTCTTAACCTTTACACAATTTAACTTTGGTACTCACTCAAATTCCAGCTAATAACTTATAGTCAAGATGTTTATGATCATATATGACTGTATGTTGTTGATATTGATGCGTAATTCACATTCAGCTCTGTTTGTAAGATTTTAAGATAAATTAAATTACTACTGTTCAAAATACGAGGTTTATCCGAATATTCTCTCAGATCGACCTGTAAACATGACTCATTCATTGAAAGTCTACTTACATGACAAAGGGAATTCCGCCAACACGCAAAAACGAAAGACGTTATGCGTATTGTGAGAATTCAGCTAGGCGTGTGAAGAATATTCATACTTTCTCCTACTCGGAGACGAGGATATCAAGGTATCCAGATCTTACGGGTCCCGTTCTACTGTTAATCGGTAGCAATTACCAACCAACATTATACTATGTTTCTAAGACACATAGACAACCTGTCAGTTGTTCGGTGGTCACAATTCAAGGTTTTTACTATCGTGTGACACTGGGTTTAAAAATCTCAATTTTCCAAATTCAAAATCAGATCGATCATTATAACTAGGATTCAGGTCAATAACCGTCCAACTCAAAACTGGCACTGCTTTCACTGAGCCCTTTGGACATCCCCTTAGTTTACAATATCTTCTAGAGAACTATCGATGTGCATTTATTAAATTTCGTAGAAGGCAGGCAGGGTAATATTGTAACCTATTTAATAAAGCTGTCTGCATTAGACTTCATACCCGTATCGATTATTACTGGATGACAAGGTACTAATTCTGTATTTTAAATACTGGAGGTTTATAATTAACAAATGAGGTCAAACAAGCTTCCTTCTAAAAGGACTTTTATCTCTTAATTATCTTAGCCTAGAAGATGTAGTTTGTGAAATAAATTAGCATTCTAGACAGGCATATACTTGCTCACTTCACTCAAACACATCCATTTCCGAGATATTTTAGGACTGGTGACAAATTCTTTCCTAATACAAAGCTAGGTTATTCGTTTTGATGGTTCATCATCATTGTCATAAACAGCAACATATCCGTGGTTCTCACCGGTGCATAACTGCCACACAACTGTGGAGTAAAAAACAAAACTGTACTAGGAGAGTATAGAAAATAAGGAAGGAAGAGGAAGGAACCTAACTGCTAAAAACAGCTCCGTCTTTATTCAAACATTCAGCATCAAGGTTTCTACATTTTGCAAACAAATAACCAAGCTCCAGGCGAAAGTAAGGCGTCATCAGTCAGGTAGTGCGTCAATAAACACACTCATTTCACAAACAACTTGATCAAACAAAGACAACATTGGTAGATGCTAGCATTTCGTATTGGCTCGTCAGTACCAAATAACCAATAACACGGGAACCTTTCAATTTAACGTCTACAGGAGATCCACCTATTGGCGCCAAATCACACTGCATTTACCAATTCTCATGTGAATGCGGAGAAAGTTACATAGGCAGAACCGACAGATCATTGATCTCAAGGATGAAGGAACATGTATCTAAGTGGGTTCACAAACAAGTCTCAAGACCGGACAATGTAGTCACAGAGAATCGTAAGCCCCCAGCTTCGTCGATCGGACGACATATCCTGTCAACTGACCACAACGTGGACCTGACCTCAGCCTTCCCCATCATAATGCGCCACCACAACCCACGGTTCCTAAAATTTGCTGAAGCCGTCGCGATAAACCGGTTCAAACCTGTGTTGTGTGTACAAAAACAATTATTTGTGAATTTGAGGCAGCCATGGTCCTAAGTCGTAGTGTGTGTCATTCAGATCACACGATTGGACGTTTTTGTTATTGTTGTTTTCTTTGTTCATACCCCCCGAAGTACTGTAGACGTTAAATTGAAAGGTTCCCGTGTTATTGGTTATTTGGTACTGACGAGCCAATACGAAATGCTAGCATCTACCAGTGTTCGTCTTCTAACTGCTTTGTTCAAATTATTGAAGAGATATAACTGTTTTAAAAAAGACAACATTCACTCCACTGAGTTTGCGTAATCGCCATCTCATTTAACGTTCTCAGCCAAAGACGCTGCGAGCCACGAGGTCTACAAACTGGGAGACAAACTCGACGTATGGTGGCCATGCTCTTGATGAACTACGTCATTTTACCACGCCAGGTCATAATCTGTCCACCTCGCACATTACGCCAGTTAACTACAGCGTCGACGAACAGTGTTTGATGTGGCAGACGACTAGCTAACATCCTTGGTATATGACCTGACCATCTAAGTTTGTGTAAATATAAGGATTGAGCAGAGAAATTCTTTTGATAATTACTATCAAATACCCGCTTCCTAACCTCCCTGTTTCTCACTCGTTGGTGCCACCCGATATGACCGATCGAACGCAAGCATCGGTGGTCAAATAGCTGCAGACGGTTCATGTCATCTGCCCCAAACGGCCACGTTCTACTGCCGCAAAGTAATATAGTCCCCATTGTCGAATTATCTATACGACCACCAAGCTTAAGAGCGATGCCTTTCTGTTACCGGAGGTGCCTCAGTTTGGCGAATATCGCCACAACCTTAAAAATACCAGCTTCTCTCACGTTCTCCACAAGTTCACAGTTTCGCAGGTAAACAAAACGGTCAGCAACCCCCATGACTTCATCATCCAACAACAAATCTATGTAATCACAACATTCTTGAAGAATCAGTTTGCATCTTGAGGTCACACACCACATTCCGCGTATTCAGCACAGTTTGAAATAACGTCCTGCATTGTTTGCGCTACTTCAAAGCTGTCAACCAACAACTTGTTGTCAGCATAGTCAAGATCAGTCAGTCTTCTACCAAGTAGAAAATCAACGTCTGTATCTTATAAGCGCTGCAAACAGTCCTCCATTATTTTGCATATGACAGGATTAAACAAAACTGTGAAGGTAGACAGCCTTGAGATACCCTGCTCCTGGTACTCAAACTGTCAGACGGTTCATCGCAAACCCTAGCTTGAGCTGAATTATGGGAGTGAAGAGCCGAAAACATGTTCACATATGTAGTCGGTACACCTCTGTGTTTGAACGACTCTAAAATATAGATCGATCCACTGAATAAAACACACCTTCATGGTCGAGACTTGCGGTAATTGTTGGTAGGCGGTCTACATGATGCTGCTTCAGGGCTTGACGAAAAATAACAATTTAATCAATACAACCCAACGCATGGCGAAAATCTGCTTGGTCTTCTCTAATATTTGTCTGTTAACATGTAGTGAGTAGACGAAGTAGAATAGACTCCAAAACCTCAGAAGTGGCTGGCGTCCAGCTAAGTCCTTTATAGTTTTTGCAAGAGCCATGGGCATCCTTCTTAAATATGTGAAATATTATCGAGGAACCCCTGCACAGGTTAAAACAACTTCATTAATGCCTCTAACAACATCTCCATACCTTCTCTGAAAGTGTCGGCACGAGGTCATCTGGAACAGTAACCCTGTTGCGTTTGAGAACCGAAATGTAATTACGGCCCCGGTCTCAATGGGGGATGCTAAATCGACCTCTCATGGTGTTATTTTACCAATTTGTAGTGCCAACGCAGTAGAGGCAGCAGACCAGCTGAATTTACCCTAAAGTGTTCCGCCTGCCTCTCTAATCTTCCGGACTTATAGGTGAATGTGCCGTCTGCCTCGCTGACGGCTTTGCCGACAGACCGTCATCTGGGACAAGTATCACAGATAGGCTCAAAGAATCTGCCGATATTCCCTGAAACAACAGAAGTTTCCATTTCACTAATTTTTTCATTAGTCAAGTCTCACGATCTGTGACTAAGATATGCTTCAGCTTCTCACGGATATCCCTCTTAAACCTCTTATATGAACTGCCAAGAGGAATATCGCGTTTGATATCTAACAACTCAAGGGAGTTCTCTGGAATACAGTGTTTGTTAACCGCGCAAACCCCCGTGCCGCATACCACAGTACCTGCTTCATCAATGGCCTGTAAGATTTGGGTTCAGCGGATATGAAGATCTTCGGGGGTAAGAACGGCTAATTTTGCTTTCTAGGCTAGTTTTGTTCTAATGCATTACCGACAACATAGCTAGTTTCTCAACAGCCAGCAGTTGTTTTTGGTGGGGTTGTTGCCCAGCAAAAGTACGAATGAAACGCATGGTCCAAATCCAAACATGTGTTCATATAAAAACGACACTCCCAAACTGAATCACACCACCTATAACTAGCAACCATGTGGTCTATCTGAGACCAGGCCTAACTCGTAGAAGAGGGGCTCCAAGTAGAACAACCACACACACGGTGCTAAATCTATCTCGGATGAAAATAACTTATGCTCAGCACACAGCTGCAACAGTCGCCCACCACTGCCTGAGTGATGTGATGCTATCCGAGACGAGACTCGGCTTCACCAAGAAAGCCGACCTGGGCGTTTGTATCCCCAGCCAGAATGACTATATTTGAACCATGTGTCGACCAAAGGAGAGAAGCCATATTCGAGTAAAAAGTGACCTAGACAACGACGTCACCACAATCAGTTGGAGCACAAGCAGACACAAGTAAACGACTTCCGAAAGTTTTGCGTTCAGAGCTGGTCTTAACAGAACCTGTCAAGCGGGCCGCGCAGAGCTTACTGTTAAAGGGAATCCAATCTACAAGTCCGGCCGCGGCTGTTGTACTGAGGACTATACCTACTCCAGCCTGACCAGTAGCGACAGCTGTGAAGTCACCCGAAGTGTATCGGCCAGATATTTAGGGTGCTATTAGTTTCATACGTTGACTACTGTCCTGGATTCTAGTCTCCGAAATGTAGCAAACGTCCACGTTAAACGAGCCTAACGATCGTGCAAATGTGGCCAATAGACCTATCTGTTTTAGAGTGCGGACGTTGAAAGTACCTATATTATTTCGTGCTCCGGGCCTGAGAAGGAGACAAGGAGAGCCTGGAGCTGAATGGTGGGAGATGGGATTTACCAATATCTTCTAACTACGGTTAGCTATATCTGTTGTGGGACCTGCCGAATCGTCACCAAAAATATGGGTCAGGGTGGGACAGTTGGGGAGGAGTCAGCAATAGCATGTTTTTGCCTATCCACCCCATTGTATGTAGCAGACAAGACGACCCGCTCTATACTGCGAGACTGCCGATGTAGTATGCAATTAACAGTGTTGTGAATAGTCGTGGTTGTGTGTGGGGGGAGATATTGTCAAGACGCCCAGACCTAAAACAGGAGAACGGTTAGGGTTCCTTATTTGGCTTAAAAGCCTGTACCGCAACTCTGCGGATGGATGGTAGTGTACCATAAGTGGTAGTTTTTTGGAAAAGGAAGTAAATCTTCTTTCAACTCCAAACTTGGAGGACCAGGAGACTGCTTTGTCAGACCTCTATCTATTGGCCTATTGGCATAGTCGTCGCACTGTCTAGTTTAGCCTACTAGGCCATCGAGTTGCGCAAGCCGTCACATCACATCAAGATCTCGTCTAGTGACGTTATTTTGAGGACCGCTGTCTTTGTAGTCTTAACTGTGCTTCGATGGTTGTAAAGCATTTGAACAGCCTTGTTCTAAAAACAGCTGAAGTGGGTAAACAAAAAAATCTCGAGAACTTACTGATTCTAGAATTTCGGGTCTCATTTTATCCTTGGATATCTATGAAATGTCATTTACTGAACCCGGTGACACAATTCCTTAAGGGTTCAAGTATTGTCCAATAATATTTGGACATCCGTGTGGCGTCACTTTATCAGTGTTTAACACAGCAAAATGAAAATGAAGAACACAAAGAAACCAGTTACTAGGGATAAGTTTTGTAAACAATTGATTTCAGTCATTCTTATCGCGCCTTCACGGTTTCCTGATCTGTAAGCAATTTGCGAACAAAAATTAAAACAGTGAATGCGCCAAATGATAAGGTAGGTCACTGTCTTCTGTTGATATGCCTGCGTGAGTGGCATTTGTGGCGGCCACGGGTGTCACCGTCAGGCTTGAATGAACTTCTGGGGGATGTACTCAATGTCCATAAAACCATGAACCATAGAGATGTTGACGGCTGTCTAATCTTGATAGTCGTGAAAACGGCTTTTATGGTCTCGCATGCAACTCAGAGATGTTCGTGTGTTTTTACTAAAGGACCATCATCAGTCACATGAGAAACAACTGTGCTTGAAATGAGCTTAATCAAACAAATGGTGAATTACTTCAAAAAATGTTCCTGAATCTCTTTCACTAACTGCAGTTTGGTTCTTCAGCGAATGCATTTTTGCCCATAATATCATTCGTTCTGAAGCGTGTTGTGGTAAGCAAGCAACAGACTAATTTCTATTCGCGCTTCCGAGGAACAGTGTCTGGTAAAATCCCTTCTGAGGAACTGACCTATCAACTGATCCATCTGTTTGACCAACCAGACCTAAATCTAGAAATGACAGTCGGCTGCCATTTTTTATTTGATATGGACTGTGTGTTGGGAATTGTAAGTGTGAAATCAACTAAAACGGCTTGAAAGTACTCACCCTTTGGACTCAGACAAACTATGCAGTCCACAAATCTCCTTCGTTTACTTCATAAATGGATGTAAGTGGCCTCAGTGTTGGTCAGCCTGTACGTGTTTTACAGTCTACTACAGACACACGTGCTCAATGCTGTATTTGAGCATTCATATTTCTGTATCTGCTTAATATAAGAGCACTTTGACGAGAACTGCATTAGAGTTGACTAGAGTGATCTGCATGAAACACAGTTTGACAGAAGGCATTATTGTGACAAAAGAAATTGTTCATAAAAGGGGAACATAAGAATATACGTTAAGTTATCTAAAAGTTAGTATTATATCATTAACTTCTAGAAAACATCTCATAAGGTGAATGCAAATTGAACAATTCCGTAATCCAACACATTATACGCATAACCAAAATGTGAGCAAATGCATGTGAGTCCATTTATGAATCACACGGGGCGTCCAAACATTCATATGATGGTCTATCTAATTAAATGTATTGGACGGAAGAATATCTAAAACAACTATTCATGAATAAAACAACTGTACGGACCCGGTCAGTGTTACCGTAGACCACCAAAGTTGTGTACTTGGTATCTGTTGACCTTTGGACTCAGGTGGAGGAATAGCATACTTCAGTGACTTATAAATATCAAGTAATTTCGCGAGCCAGAGAAGCAGTAACGGCTGACGAGTAGAAACCTGTATTCTGCATGTACTTTGCTTTGACTACCGGTGGAAAATTATTTGGGTAGCTGGTGTGCTTCTGTGGATTAAATTGTGTGTATATATTAGGTATACCGCCCTGGCGAATAATGTGTACATATTTACAATATATCTGTACCGTAGATGTACTGTTTGTTAACTCATATATAAACCCACATGACTGACAACAAAATTATGGGAATACCCCTAAAGAGTCAGTTTTTGCGCAATTGTCTTATTCATTTCAGTTTATCGGCTTTGTTTCTAGTTGTATCCTAGTTTAACGACTCAATTCAAAATGAGCGTGCTGACGTCAGTTTTGCTGTCCTGAATTTGGCATAACATAGAGGATTACTACCAATAAATTCCTCAGCCTTGACGACTATTTCTATTGAGGTAAAACTAGTACACAACTTTGCACACTGCAATCCCACTTTCTTTAAAGGTCAAATTTGCTTGAGCACTATTGTGCACAAAATAGCCAGCTCAAGGAAAATTTCATTTGCCATGTGTTTGTCCATGATAGGTAAAAGTCTTTGGCAACGATCGCGTGAACTTCATGGAATCTTTGACAACTGCTGACCTGGTCAACCTTCCAGCCGGAAGTGGTACTTTGTCCGTTTACCTAAATGAATCCGGAGGGATTTTGGACGACGTGATCATTAACGTATGCAAAGAGCCCTACCTTTATGTGGTCTCTAATGCGGCTTGCGCTGAAAAGATTAGCAAACACCTTAAAGTGAGTTTATATCCAAACAACACTTTTATAAACACTTCTTTCAGGAAAAACAGGAAACATTCAGAAAATTAGGGAAAGACGTCAGTGTGGAACTATTAAACGATAAGGCACTTTTGGCTGTACAAGGTGAGTGAGTGGTTTTATTAAGTTTTCTGATTCAATTATGTATATATCAGGCGTGAATTAAACGATAGGATTTTAAAACAGAACTCTAAAACAGTGGACTGCATGACAGTGATTGACAATGTTCAATACATTGTATAAGATACATACAACAATGATTTTTTTATACAGAAGACGCAAACAAGGTTAGGGAAACAAAAAGCAAAGGCCACAAACAAGAACAAGGATTTCGAACATCTTCTTCCGAAAGTATCATGCCTCCGCTCTCTAAACCATGAATATAATAGTCCGTCAACCAGGCTGATTAAATTTTACTTAGTTTTTTCGGTTACCTAGTTGAAGTGTTTGGATAAAGACAGGAATATTAAGAATACTGATCCGGAAAGAGTATGAATAGCAACACTCATGGCCTAAGGGAATTTTGACCATTAAACACGTTTTTATTTATGCTACGATATCTTATAAAATCTTGATTTCATTCAGAGGCTTGAAGTGGCTTCTGCACAATTGCAGTTAATGTTCCGCATTGATCTACGGACTTCAATCATTCCGAGATTGGCCATGCGGTTGAATCACAGTTGAGTTGCTAACTGCAGGATGCGTGATATCTAATTTCTATAATCGTACTATGTAATTTCGTAAGACTAAAGCAAACAATTAACGAAGAAAAACAGGTCAAGTATATCAACGTACGCAAATTTAGTAAAATTTCTGTTCAACGATATGTCCAAGGATAGTTTCATTTTGGATTTCTTGTATGTCCATTACATCAGTCAGAATGAAAACCACCAAGAGTACATTCAGTCATTGATACCGTGCAAAAGAAATCAAAAACGCCAGAGTTATTGGGTCTGCTGGACGATCCAATTATCAACGACGGATGAATGTGGTTGAGAGTTGAAATGGAATAGTTCGGTTTTATCTCAAGTAATGACATTGGCGTGGTAATCCTTACATAAAAATGCTTTATGAGAATAGAAGCCGGAATTCAACTCCCAGTCATCGAAAGAACAAGTTCACTGACAAGCTCAAACACTTTTTCTCGTGAGGTACTGAAGGGGCCTTATATTTAAATACCTAAACTGTGATCAGCTATGAGTCACATCCAGTTTGATGGATGAGATCAATAAATATTTTTACAATTAGCCAATATGATAAGCAATACTTAAACATGAGTAGCTGAACAGAAAAGTGTGTTCAAATCCTCTATATTTTAAAGGTGGATCACAACTTTTATTCACGACTTTTGCCTAGTTGTGAGCTTTCAATACTGAAAAAAGTAAGAGGCGGGTTTCCCTCAAGTTACTTGTATACACTGTTTACAAAAATCAAGGTGAGTGGATTTCATCTGTCAGACTTTGGGGATTAGACATGCACAGGGTAGTTGTCACCCTTCAAATAGATTCACACAAGGAAGGAAATACTTAACTGTAGATTGTAGCTCACATAAGTCACCTTTGCGTAATGACAATAAAGCACGAGATTATTAATCGTCACTCAACTCTAACTTCACCTCAGGATGTAGTCTGTCTAAAGTCTATATGCTGAGCAGTTTGAACAACCAACCAATAGGGATATCAACTCATTCATTGCAGAGCTGTATTTGGAAGGTCTACGTTACAAATTCTGTTCAGTTGACTCCGTTCTATTGTGGATAGCTGAAAGAATGTTTTGTTGTACGTTGTAGGAAAGCTGTTTTACTTGTCTAAACTGCGTCACAGTACTGTACACTCAAACACCCCAAACTTAGATGTAATATTGTGCGCAATTCCCAAACACTGCAAATCATTCATTCAATGGTATACTAAGAACATATTCTATGGTACTCAGATCGGGGAATCAAGTAGGTCTATGCATGCAGTCACAGTGGTTAAATGACTGTTGTGGATTACCGGACAGGTTGAACCATCCGATACATCTGATAGGATTGGGGTGCCAGTAAGCGTTTATACAGTATGTTCATTTCGATCGAACTGTTGACTTTGCGATCAGTAAATCTACTCTAACTTCCTACAGCTTACCGGAAAGCAAACGGTACATGAACTATATCAACCTAGCCTCACAGTACTGTAGAATTGCTGTCTTAGTTGAATCGCTCGACTTAAAATCTGCGTAAGCGTACGCTATCAATCAGATAATCCTGGGTAAAATGGCGGCAGATCAACCATAATTTATATTTCAACCTCTTGCTAAATCATTTTATATTTGGCAGTCATCATATCGGGCTCGAACTGGGTTGAATCAGGCGGTCATATGTGCGTGAACGAGTCGTATGAAAGTTTACTCTTCTGTCCATTCAAAGTTAATGTATACTCAACCTTTTTCCGCAATTAAAGATGCAGCGGATTTGACTAGGAGCTCTGCGGTTCATATGCGCAACTGAACCATGCGGACTAAGCTGAGAAAAACGCCTTGTCCACTGTTTGGGTATGAATACTTTTCCTGACGCCGACCAGAAACTAACCTATGGTTGAGGTGCTTGCCAAGTGACTGTGTTACCCACAATGCTACTAGATATGCCCCGGGATGTCCCATCTAGACCTGAAGCCACAATTCTGAGTAATACCTAGGTTGCCTAATCGTCTCAAGTGAAGACGTAGTACTTGTGCACCTCACCAAAATCGATAACTCCTTGATTAGAATTTCAAAGTCAGGGTGAAGTAACGGAAAAGGGTTATGTATGTATGAGCAACTAAGTGTCCGGTTATCAGAGTAATCTAAATGTTAGACATGGTTTACTTATATTATGTCAAATTGTAGTTGCCTTAGTCCTTGTTTTGTTTCAGCACCACTTGGTGACCAATTAACAGCCGGCTAATTACAACGGCATATCCTAAGTGTTTGTTAACGACAGTACGTCGTGCCGCATGCCTCTAAGTTACCATGGTGTGGTCGCTTCATTTACTGGTGCGACTAGTTCGCTCAGACCATGGGATGAGTGAAATCGACGAATAAATAATGAAATATATATGAATATAGTAGAAGTTGGAAAGATCGTCATCGAGAACCTGATAAGAGTCAGCAAAATCTATGCAAAGAGAAAATGCGTAGTCAGCGTAATAAAGGAATATAAGGAACTTAGTTTAACACGGAGATGCAATTCTGTCATATCCAAATGAGTGCCATGGGTCTCGAAAAATTCACTAGGCTGACAAAACAACACTAACATGAGGAAACACGATAACCGTTGAAAAAGCTGGCAAGATTGCGAATAGGAAGTCTTGTGAGGTGAAGGCGTTATACATACATCAGACAGAGATCTACTGTACAACTTAATTGTTCCGGAGATAATGGGAGATGCGTCGTTCATCTTCAAACCGAAGTTAGTTGAACCTGTTCAAGATACTCAGTGTCAGTGTCCTATCTCTTCAGAAAAAGAAAAAGGATTAACTTTGTGGCATTCGCCAACCAGACAATGTTTAGTCAATGAAAGTAGAGCCCAGCTAGTGAGAATTATTTATAAATAAGCGGTCATTCTACTTACCTTTATACAATCAGATAGATTCAGGTGCACCTGTTTTCCTCGGAGACAATAATTTGTCAAACAGATTCAACAAGCAAGTAGTATGCGTAGCGTCTCATCAAGTATAATGTCTGAAAAAGTGATGTATAAATATACCTGACAGCACTACACGGGCAGTACTCAAGAGAAGGAGGTACACATAAGTAGGGTAAAAATTCTCCCCTTCCATCAACTCCTAGGGACCTACCGATTTAATCGAACGATGTGCTGAATGAAGATGTCGACAGGTCACACCACATCCCTCCCAGCAGATCAGGCTAAATGTACTCCGTGAAAGCCGTATGCAGTGATAGCAGGAAAATATGCTATTTTTAAAACTCTGATAAAGTCCTAAGATGTCTATCTGTGTCATGTCAAAACCTATCCAAACTACATGACTATTTGAAATGAAGGCTGTATTTCGTGGTACAAGGTATATCCGAACTGCTGAAGACCGTTTCGCTACATGTATCTTGTCTTGATGTTAACCGATTCTTATTCCAAATCACCAGAACTGTTCTCGCTCAATGCCTCAACGACGCATTTTGTTATCCATGATAGTTGGATCTAATTTGGCCGAGAAGCGGCATCCACATTTAATCGCTTAAAACAGACAAAACTACGTGTAGGCAAAATGAAAATCATTATCAACAATATGGTCTCTAGACCTCTGTATCAAGCGCCCAGGCATCCGTGTTTAAATGAAGCTGAGAATATCCGGAATACCCAAACAGTAAGGTGTGATTCAGGTTTGACGACCAGTGGACACCACCCACTCTGCAAACTCCACATACAACATCGTTTTGCGGAACCAAAATGCGACGCACTTACGGAGATTCCGGCTGTGAATTTTAAATCTGTAAATCTCCGATCATCCTGCGATAGGTGGACACTAGCAGTATGATTTAATTTCGGGGAAATGATCTACACTCAAATAAATGTACCAGAACGCATGATCTCAGTCTATCGAGAATTGTGATATCTAATCTTTGTAATATCGCGGTTCATCGATGACAGCGCATCCAAATTCAACTGGGTTGATGACGAGCTTTCCAACGAATGAGCAAGTATAAACGAGGGTGGCGTAGACAATTCTTAAGAAGTGGCGATTGCCACGGTTCAAGAAGATTAACAACAGATGTTCCGACAGACACCCGAAGGTCCGGCCATGTGGAACGCCAATGAAAATGCAAGCAATTTGGAAAGGGAAGTATTGATGAGTTGATGAGCATCAGTTAAACCACAACACAACAAGGTTGTCTATTGACTAATCAGGATCATTGACACAGTAGACCAACCACGATGTTGCGTTGAAGCATTATAATGTGCTACTAGTGGGCCACGCTATCGGAGGTGAGAACGAATTACATTCATGGAAGACATTTCTACAAGGTCGGGCGAAATAGTTTCTTTTTTGATTTACCGTAGTCAACCCTAGTTACGTCCTAATAGACTTCAGTCCTCACGCTGTTGCGTTTTTCGTCCGATTCAATTTTCCATTAACTTAGGTGCGAGATTACACCACAAACTAGCGTTTCTAATAGAGCCGTTATCCTAACCCTGTGTGATGAGTGTAACCTTGGACAAAACCGGTTTGGGAATGCCGTGCGGAAAATGAGCGTTTTGAAATGAAACACACTGAAGCAATAAGTTTCTGAGACCAACTGTATGAAGCCAAACGAGCTTAAGTTTGTTCCTGCGAACCGATATCATGTTTTATTGAACGAAAAGCTAATGACGATTAAGTAGATATTCAAAGTTCACCTTTTCATGCGTTTCGATTATTAGGTCCGGAAGCACACGAAATAGTTCGAACTGGTATCTCTCCAGCCGAGTGGCCTACTTTCGACGATCTGTTCTTTATGGAAACAGCACAGTTCACCTCCTTATTCGGCTTGTATTTGGATTCAGAACCAATTCGAATCACCCGATGTGGTTACACTGGTGAGGATGGTTACGAGATCAGTTTGCCTGCTGAAATTGCTGTCGAATTAGGTCACTGCTTGATGAAAGTGAAGCAGGTGAAGCCCATTGGATTGGCAGCACGAGACACACTGCGTTTGGAGGCTGGAATGTGCTTGTACGGAAATGACTTAGATGAAACGACCACACCGATTGAGGCATCACTGAACTGGTTAGTTGGTGAGTCCACGCCTTGAGTAATTACAGCCAAGGGTTGGTTCTTTCCTGTCAGTCATTGTAGGCAAACGATAGTGTTGTTTTCAAATCCCAATTTAACCACCATGCATCCTAAGTACATTTGTAAGTTGTAAAAACTAAGCCGTACAATGGACATAGTGTCTTTTTGCGTT
Organism: Paragonimus skrjabini miyazakii; assembly: GCA_014338405.1. Classification (NCBI taxonomy): domain Eukaryota; kingdom Metazoa; phylum Platyhelminthes; class Trematoda; order Plagiorchiida; family Troglotrematidae; genus Paragonimus; species Paragonimus skrjabini miyazakii. Next base: position 79,419 of record JTDE01000506.1, read on the forward strand.
AGTCAATGTCAAGCAACTAATGAGTGTTTTGAAGAAAGGAAACCTGGGCTGAGTCATACTTTAACATCTGGCAGCCGTCGAGCTCAAATTGAATATTGTAAAACATACATACATAAATCGAAACGCGTTTTAAAAGGAAACCTACTGATCCAAACACAATAATTCAAACTGGTCAGAGGTGTTTGAGTTATGTACTGAAAGCTCAGGAAACTGAAAATTCATTACATTTTTACTACTTAAACTAATTTGTTCCCAACTATATGGCACCCGTGCAAACGGTTTTGTGTCACGACTTTCTGCGGAATAAGATTCTTCCACCTTTTTTCCTCATTGGGTAAGTAAGAAAATTTCCAAGCAACACTCTCATCGTTTGGATATAAATAAACTGATAATGTTACGTCTGAAAAGGTTACTCTCAACGAACAAGTTTGCATTATACACCAGATTACCAATAAAATGAGAGAACAGTTTAAACTTGTTCAACCAACATTGAAATAATTTGTCCATCTAGAGAGAGTCTTAACTCTGTCTTGCTTCACTAAACGGTCTTCCCAGTCACTCGGGTAATTTGTTGTGCCTACTCCAAAGTTGACCCAAAATCGCGCTATTTTATTTTCCATTGTCATCTCGATTCAAGAATATTTCATCTGAATTTTAAGAGGGTTCGGCTACAAACATTTTTATTTTGCGTCGTTCACTAAACGTGTCTTCCTGTTTTAAGTTGACTCAAATCTATTCGATCACAGGATTATGTGTTCCCAGTCACTTTGGCGTCCGTGATAAAGTTCCCAAGAGGCACTTCCCCGATTAATCCTGAACACTACAAAGTGTTCACTACATATACATTTCTTGGTGCTTTAAATCCTTTCAACTAAGAGCATGATTTCCCGGAAACGATTCAGTATGTTCAATCTGTCACTACGATAAAATTACGAAAATCCTGAAAGATTGTGTGAACAGCTAACAAACTGCAAACTTTATCACATATTTCGCCTGAAACTTCTAATTCCCTTTCGCTGCTGAAAGTTGGCATAGAAAACATGCCCCTCACTCGGAATTCTGATTTTGTTTCGGTAATTGGTTGACTGGGTTCAAAATAACTGAACAATTACACCGTCACCGTAATATGCGAGTATACGGCTAGATGGTGAAGCGCACTAGTAACTTTAACCCATCTCAGTGTCACGAACAGTTAGTTTTCATCTTGTCAGGAGACTGTAACTTTGCATTGACTTTTCCAAAACGTATGCACATTCAGTATGTTACAAACGCACTATCCACCACTGTCAGTTTCGTAAAAACTTTATTTCTTCAACGGTTACAGTTCAGTCAGCTATTTTTCTGCGCGACAGGGAAGTATCAGTTTGCCGTCAGTCCAGCAGAACAGTACATTTGATTTAATGGAAGCAAGTGCAGAAACACCATCAAAAATCCTAAAGTACACAGCTTTAAATCGTGCTGAAATTACTCTTAAAGGACAACCTGTAGATATGAACTTTATCACATAGGCTCAACACTTTCCATGTCTATCTGCAGCTTTCACATTCAGCTAGACATTTTGCTAGCTCACTTCGGGAAGTCACAACAGACTTATGAAATTTGAAATGCGGTCTACCGTTCGTGGGTATGAGCCATCAACTGTGATACTTGGGTTGTGCCTAATATGAAATCAATGACATAGTGGTTTATGCGGTTTCTCCATGATATAATGGGTTGGGGTTTGAATTCCGGTCCTGAAAAGAGTGTAAACTAACACAGATTTCGTAGCGAAAGAAAACTCGAGTGATGCAACACCCCTCTCTAAAAAGCGCACGATAAAACTGTAAACTATCCGTTTCAAATTTAGCACAAATGAAATCAAACAGTCTGAGCTTCGTGTTTGATATCTTTTTAGTAATGTGAGTTCGATTACAACACTCCTGAAGAAGGACAGTCGAGGTAATCGAGACGATCAGTGTCATAGCTTGCTTGCAACATTACGTTCTATTCAATCCATTCATTAAAAGTTATGGTAAAATATGTATCCAAAAGCGTGGCTTGCAATCAGATCAATTTATGGAAAACTGTTTCCTAGGAAAGTTGTGTGTATTAATTACAATGCACATTTTGCAGCAAAATAATACTCTGTAAAAGAGAAAACCTCTTTATTGTTTTGGTAGGTTCATGTAAACTCAGATCACGCGTACACCATTTGAGAAGAGCATTTTTGGAACTTCACCCTTTTCATCATATGATTCATTATTAACAGGCAAACGCCGACGTCAGTTTACTGCTCAACCACTTTTTCCCGGAGCAGAATGTGTCCTAAATCAGCTGTACAAAAAATCACCAATTACAAGGAAACGTATTGGATTGAAAGGTGAATTTGGACCTCAGGCAAGACGTAAGTTAATTCATTAATACTCCTTACCGATATGCTGTTACTGACGTTCAAGCTGGACATTAGAAGCTGTTTTCTGCAATGTCCACTTAGTTCAAGTGACATCAGATACAATATGCAGGGCTATTTTTTCGTGCTATTTTGGACTTAAGCATTGTATCCAGTTACATAAGCTGAGCAACTCTGTTAAGGAGCAACAAAATCTATCCGAGCTTCAAGTTTCTGCCAGATGATTTCTTCCTATGGGATATACCTCAAGGGGCCACCCCGACAAGGTTCTGTCCTCAACTTAGGTAGGTAAAACAGCACAACCACAAAAAACTGTCGTTTCCAAACTGAGTCTAATTCATTCATATAAGTTTATCTATATACTGTTGCAAGGTTTACTCAGACTCAAACGAGTTGTCAAATGCTGTGAACTTGTCTATACTTACCTCATCGTTGTTGTTGTCATTCTTCAATGGTAGCCGCTATCACCATCTCATGGTGTAACAATCGGGAGTGCATATTCGGGATGTAACCAGTTCTAAAAGCTTATCACTTGAATACCTGAAATCTTCTTGATTTCTATCTTCATATCCAACGGTTTCGTCTTCGTTTGGACTCACGCTGTGAAGGTAGTGTTCATGAGAAATCGAGCAGACGACCATTCGCGTTACGAGTCCAAGTAGTAATGGTTTGAGAAGCAGGTATTAATTCAAAAACCTATGGGTTACTTTTTTCAAGATGTGGGTTCATTCGTCTGTGTAAATATTGGCCACATTAGAGTCAGGTGGGTCACCTTTTAAATGTTTCGTCTGTAACTTTATCCGACCCTGAGCACCTAATACGTCGATGATGGCATACTTTCTCACTGGGTGATGCTGTTCAATAATATTCCCTGTTCTTTAAATAAGAGGTATCATATACACGTGTAAAAATACACAATACCGTGAAATTTGGTGCACCTATTTCAATAATGTTATGCTTGAAAGTTGGCTGAAGATATGTTTACCATTTTCTAAATAATCCAAAAGGATGCCGATTGTTCTGTTTTTTAAGACATATCCTATCTCCATCCAGTTCATATGAGAAAAGGCAAACACTGACCAGTAACTGGACGTACAATTATCGTATGATTCCTTACCTGAAGAGAAGTGTGGGAAATCTTGAATCCTTGTCTCAAGAGTTCACGGAACGGCCGAGTGCAAAGCAAGGTGGACTATCTCATTACTTCCTGAATCACTGGACTCAGACCTTGCGATCCCAGTTTTGCTCATCTACCTCCGTTGCGTTATACAAGTCTTGATAGAATTAATGGCAAAAGTGAGCTTTTAAAACATACTTTGAATACTGAATCAGATTCATGTAAGCTGTATAGAAAATCGGATGAATGCTCAAAGCATACTCTATTGTATGCCAACTTGGGTCTCTGTAATTCAGAATATTCCATGTTTGTCATCCGGATTAATTTCTAAGTACAATGGGAGATTGGATATCATGTGCATTATAACTCGTACCTGTTTGGTCTCACATTGAAGCAAAAAGCTATAAACAATAAAAGCAATCACGCTGGTGATAGGGCAAAGAAATGGAGAGAAATAGACTCAGACGGAAATGGATAACACTGAGGGAGTTGGTATTTGAGCGTGACTCAATTTCTAGTAAATTGTATCATTTTAAACCACCACAGGACCACAGAAAAACTATTGTGGTACGCGTGGGACATTGACATGTTATATATTGAAACAGACACCATTTGCTTAATTTATTCAGATATCTGTACCTAGTATTACAGAAATGTTCATGCAAGACCTTAAGGGTCAACAGCTCGCGTGCTAGTTCTAGTCCAGGACACTGCAGTTCGTTCCCCTAATCGATCAGCGTCCAACTTAAAGCTTCTGACAGTTAAAATAATCACTATACGCTCGAAGTTAATCAAGTTAACTTATCTTGAATTTAAACATTGAACAGGTTTCCGTTAAAACCCTAACATCAGGCGACCAGCCAAGTTGTTTGTCCTTACCATTCATTTTACTGCTTGTTCCATGCATCACACATGCGTCATACTGCGAGGTTATTGTCTGGCACACTACAAGAACAGCATTTTGTTAGGTTGACCAACAACGACCTCAACAGAGAAACACCATGAGGTTGCTAGTGAAAATCGGACTATGTGAGTATTCTGCAGGTGGTTTTAGTATATATGAGGCAACGACACTGCTAGTATTCTATTCGGCTACAATAAAATAGAGATAACATTTCTACAATGAATAGCTTTTTGAGGCTAACTACTGGTCAGCCATCCTTTCTACTGCGTGATTAGTCCGCGTTCGTTAAAAAATAACGGGCAAACTACAAATAAATTAATGCTCTACGAGGAGAAATTTTACTCATACACTAAAGTGATTGGCTACAATGTGTACACGTGATACTTTGAAGTGGATGAAAGGGAAACAGTTAACGAGTAACGCAGTGGCAATTGGCATGAAAAAAGCTCCCTCACACGACAGAGAATGAGAAAATCTTTTGATGGAAGTCCGTAGACTGTGACCCGAGAACGGCGAAGACAATAGAGATCTTGGGCAACTGATGCTACTCTTTGGTTGATGACAAGTTGGTCAAAACAATGTCGGTAGTAGAAATGCTTGATTAAATAGGAAAATTTGTCAGCCGGTAGCTTGCAATCAGCCAGCCAGCCAGCCAGACCATAATAGAAATCAAATACCGTAGGAACCATACATCCGCTTCGTTTCAATAAGATTTTTTGAGAGGTACCTGTTAGACAATCGAACTAATGGCCGGTTGCGGCTTTAGCTTTTTCTGCATTGTTGTCTTAATTTGTCCTTTCTGTAAAAGTTTTGCTGACCACGTCATGCACGTTTCTAACTAATCAGAGATGTTTGTTGAAGAATCAAACTAATCACACTGTGTAATTACATTCAGCGTTCCCTGTTTGTTCACCATAATGGACGGTTCTACTTAGGTTGTCGAATAGGACTAACACAGGCACAGTTTGCCACTGACCAACTCGAAAGTAAACCACATCACTAAAGCCTAAAATACAATGAAGTCAATATGTTACGAGCATTATTTTGCTAGATACTTATTGTTCAAATACAAGACGAAAGACAATACCACACTAAGATGTCCTAATTACTTGGTAATTTCCGACGGAACGATTGAACGTGATTTATCACGTTATGACAACAGAGTGCTATGACATCCAGCTTGCTACTTCAGCTATCTTCTTCAAATACATCAACCACCGTTGATGTTGGGAGAGCATATTAGAAGAATCGCCCGCGAAGATGAGGTTATGCATTTGTCGCATCGGTTGTTTCGCTTCAAGCATTCCCAGTCAATTGTAATCAGTATCTGAGTGTTAGGTACCAGTCGTAGGATACTTTGACCGGTGTGTATTGTACCTTTGAACAAGCTTTCAAGGTCAACGAAGAAGAAGACTATGTCGCAGTCTATAGCTAGGCTCCCTCGTTTGTGATGCGATAGGTAATTTAGCGTCGCTGACCGACGAGTAGTACGTGCTGTTTTAGTAGACACTCAATGTCGACTAGCCTTGCTCCGCCATAGTGTCACTGAGATGAACATCCCTTCCTCGGCTACTAACAACAGTTGCGTAGTTGTGTGTTGGTGACTCAAGCAGAACAACGATAAGTGCATGTGACATGGTTTTTTATAAAAGCGAACCGTGCTGGATACAAACAATCAATTGCAAATAAGCCATCCTCAAAATGGCGGGGACTGCCGTGTGAGGTCATGTCAAATTTAAAAAGCTTGCGATATTACAACACTTCATTGTGAAGGGTGACCTGATTGAGGTACGCCATCTGATGAATCAAATAGCAATTTAATGTCAATTCGCATACCCTGTTACTGGTGCTTTCCATTGATGAGCGTATTGGGCAGTTCTGGTGCATCATGCCCACAGTGAAGACCGGGTAGTTTGATTATTCAACAGATGACCCATGTGAAGTGGTAACACGCATCAAACTGTCACACCTAACTCCGTTGGTCGATGACTTGGAAATCACGGGATGGTTAAACCATATGCTCAGCTGAACAAAAATGTGTACAGCCTGATCAGTGCAAATTTGTTCCTAAATGAATCATATCTTGCCTCTCGCGTACCAGTGTCGAGTTGGTTTCAGCTTTGTGAGAAGCGGAATAAACGAATGCAGACCACATTTTGGTTCAAAGGAGAAATGATGTCTTGGTGAATAACGGGTAATCATTGTTGATTCCGTTGCTGATCGGCACCGAGGAGCAAACTACAACGTATATCGTTATTCAAGTTGAATGAGTGAACGCATTGGTTATGACATAGGTTCTTCAGCAGAAGGTTGAAAGTAATAAACGTTCTTGGGACGGGGTAAAATATCACATAGAGCAAGGACAATCTACACCTGAGTGAGTTTTGCAACGTGGTTCACAAAAACCACTACGGAGCAGATCAACAAATACATTAATGCAGGAAATGCTAGAATTAAGTACAACTGATGGTTAGTTTGATTCTTCAGCAAGTGGCGCCCAAAAGCCATTCGTGAAACGAAGCGGATTTATGGCGCGCATCCAGTAGTTCGCTTCTATTGAGATTGGTTTGGTTAATCCACTATAATCTGTCGGTTGACCGGCATTGTCTTGATCAGACACAGTGTTGGAAAGTGGCTGAATTTGGCTGGCATGTCAATGATCCTACTGTTCTGTTAGTAAGACAGCCAGGTGACACACCACCAACATGAGGTGATTTGTCTCGCCTGAACCACGTCTTGGTCGCCTATGACCAGAGTGAGCCTGAAGTGGATTGCTATCTCTTTCGTATACTAACAATCCACACCTACAAACCGCTGACGATCGTGGGTGTTGAAACCCCGTCTTCAGATGACACAGCAGCCACAGGACTGTTACTCGGATGTCTACCACCCTAACAAGCTACACCGAGCTTGTAAGATTAAACGGATCCTTTGGACGGCAATAACGACTGAGGACTATGCCAACCCAAATGGATTGCTCATGTACCCAAAATTTTGTTCTTGTGAGTTTGATATCGTAGATGCTCACCGCATTAACTTACGTTTCCATCAGCCTGGTGACCAGATACAGATGAGCTATTTTCGTTTACAGCCTGCACTTGGTGAACCTGTGTCCAATCGCACAAAGGAGCCAAACAAGCCCTGAATTTGTTCGCCTGCCATGTGCACATTAACCGTGCTATCTAGTTCACCGCTCTAACCAAGAGAAACCTCCTTGAACACCTTGAAATGACATCCAGACATCCGAAAGCGATATCCAGGCATCTTAAGTTCGAAGAGATATTGAACCTAGAACTCCGAGATATTTACTATATTTAAAAGTTGATGTAACGTACATGGGAGTTAAGATGGTATAAAAGTGCTACCATTTCTGTATTCATACAAAGAGTGAAGGCCACATGTGAAAATTCCCTTGTGCTTAACGTTAATTTGTGGTGTTCATGGCATTCTTCTCTTTAGACCATTTTGTAAACTCAAAGCTTGGTCTTACTTGTCAAAATTGTGCGATATATGAGTAACAACAGCTTGTTTGTACTTAGAAACAGTAAATATTACCAGGAGGTGTTCTATATATAATGTAAAAAAGAGGGAAAGAAACGCATTTTGGAGAACTCTGTAGTCAGCCAGTGATTTTCAAACGTTCAGTTTGGTGTACTGGAAAATCTATGGAAACTGATCTTTAATTAAGTTGGGATGGAATGTGTCGGGTTTTCTTCACACCTATATTGTAACCTCACACTACAATCCGTTGTCCGTTG
>JTDE01000506.1:87686-102649 GCA_014338405.1 Paragonimus skrjabini miyazakii
AGATCATACAACTTTTCTACGCATGTTTAGAAGTGTACAAGCAGGGTGATTTAAACAAGCAAATGCATTGGTCATCGGCCAGGAGGTGTGCTAATCACATCAGACTGTTCGGCTTATTTGTACGTAGAAAATAACCCCCATGAAGGGTATTATTCCAATACTTCAGTGATAACCGAAGAGCTGATATTCATTCTGTAGTTACGTTCACTTTTCGCAACAAGAGCAATACTCACCCTACTCCAGTATTTTACCTTGCCCTAAAAAAGTGAAAACATTGACTTGTAATGACAAAGTTAGACAATGTAAGAAACCTCTTAGGCAAATAATTCGACTCAGATAAACTTGATGGGGTTGAAGAAAACCATTTCATTTTCAATCGTTAACCAGTTGAACAAGTTTAATCATTTCGTTAATGACGGCGATGCCTTCCACGTTGTTTACTCGGCGTTAAAATTTAGCAAGGCGTCGAAGGTTGGTCGTTGCCTAACAGTGACATCCGTCCTTCCAGGAAAAATTCGCGTAATTCACGAATCCTTTTTGAATTACGGCGAATCATAATCATTAATTTTAACAGTGATTGCGTAACCTTCAGCAATCCTACTGACTATAGTATCCCCATCGACCGATTCTCGGTATCATTGCGTTGCCTATATTTCCTATAAATTTTGCCATGATTGGTTTGATATGCAAACGCAGAAGACTGGCCCTGCGCACTACTCAGATCTCATGCTTGTCACTTCTGAGTACTGTACAGTGATAGTGAGATCTCCCCCTTTATAAGCCTTTATTTCATTTTATTGTTAACGAGTCTGCTGGTGTACTTGTACTAATGAATACTTTGTTCATACCGTATAGTTTGTCTCGCAGTCAACGGTACACTACATTGCTGCCAAATGAAGGGAAAGGGAATCTGTTTACCACCTTACTTTATGCTGTTGAACTGTAGTATATTTTGTAAATAACCGGCAGTTACATAAATGCAAAATGCTTCCGCTCCTCAATGAGTTCAAATTCAATTGTTCTATACAATGAAGTTGTAAAATTGGTCATGAAACACGTGCTTTTGACTGAGTTTATCATTTTTGGTTGGCATTTTGGCAATGTTTGATTCATTCAGTCGGTGAGTGAAGTAGCGCTGTCTGACCTTGAGCGGCCTGTTCACGTGATACCTGACCTTTTACCTAACTTACCAAGTGCCGTTTCCGATTCGATCGGCCAGTCAATTGATCGTTGACCTGAAGTCCATCCGGTTAATTGTCTTGTGATCAAGTGGAACAGTTTGTCAAGTGCACTTGTAAAGCTGCGTAGCATTGGCCAGATTATGCCGCATGTGGTCATGACCTTCGTTTTTAATAACAGATTGTACTGAACACCCGAACAGTTACAGACTATGGTCTGTTCGAACATTGTGCTCTTTCGCGAGCGTTGTTTGCATACGACTGTCATAATGTTCCTAGTAGTTCGACCCTCACTGCTCACTAGTTGAATAATCCCACATACAACACACATGTCAGACGTTAGTTTCGCTGGCCCATGGTACTACCAAGTTTAATTTAAACACACTTGTTTAATAACGAAGGATCGGTCGGAAAAGCGATACACAAGGACTCAATAATGTTTTATAGCGTTTCTGTATGTTCTCATTTTCTTAGAGAACCCAGCGATTTAAGATTGCCCATTTTTTCGACCCAGCTTATAAACTGAGGTATGTGCATGAAGTGAAAGTTCTTTTGGTCTAAGTGTTTAGCTTGTATATGTTGCCCTATTCACCTCTACTTTCTGCTTTTTATCAATATAAGCAAGATACGTTTGAGGTTTCACGTATACACTAATATTCCGCGAAACATCCCTATTTATAGTTATTCATTACTGCTATCCTATCTGTTAGTCTCAGTTCTCTGTCTACGAAAATTATGTTATGGTTCTCTATTGCAGTGTTCCGATTAACTTTTGATTACATATACTCTCAACTGTTCTGACGGACTTGAAATCCATTAACAGATGCCCAAAAAGTTCCTGAAACCTTCAGAACAGTTGAGTAGAGAACGGGGTTCCTGGGTTTGGTATTGGGTTGGACAAAACTTCATATACATGTATGCCTAGATTGCAATATGATTGGTTTGAGAATCGTGGCAAACGGCAGATGTCAAATGACAAGCTGTGAAGGACAAACAGCGACGAAGTACCTAACAAACGAACATTGGTGATTTATATACTTTGCGAAAAAAATCCTTCACACCTGAAAGTACACACCATGTTTGTCAAACAGATCGAATCTAGTCAGGTCACTTGTATAGAGAAGGATATGTCAAGATGAGGTACATATAGTTTTTCTCACATTAGCTCACCGACATCAAGTAAGTAACATGTTCATTACGAACGCTGTGGCAGTCTTTATCCACATAAACACCAACCCAATAAAGAATTTATAAAAATCTCGCTTTTTTGACTAGCTGGATAAACTAACGTATATAATTGGAGAAACTCTGTGATGCAATGCTGGATGAAGGCTCAATAAAACATAAAAAAACAATATCTAATTCTGCCACATGAATGAACTGATTCCGATGAGAATTTGGCTTATTGTAGCTGGATCATACTTCTTTTGTTAGATGCCGTTTATTCTCGAACAAACCACTTCAGTTGAAAACATAAGCGGTTTAAAGTTGACAGTGAAGAAGAGGCACCTAACCAGGTGTCGACACAACTAACAACTCTGTCCGTATATTCTAGGAGAGGCATAAACAACATCTCACGATGGTTAACGATCGAACATTCACCAAGAACTAATGACGAACTGTTTTCGTTGTGTTTAATGATCTATGCGGTTACACCGGTGATAGTGATCATGTTGGATCTCAAAGAACAATCGGTCCGCCCTGATTTTATGTGTGAATCTAGGTGCTACTCGATTACTATTTCGACTAGTTGACGTATACACATAGGCACACACACGGACGTGTAAATAGCTTGTTAGTTTGTTGGAAATGATTTTCCCCGCAGCAGCTAAATTGTACAGACTGTGAATCAGAAGTGATTACTCATAGATTTGAAATTAACTTAGAGTACTGCACTAAGGCAAGAGTGTCGTATATGCTGTGTAAACATCGGAGAGCCGTAACCTCCAACAAATATTTCCAACAACTTTACTTGTGAATAGAGAACAATTAAAAACTGGCAAAACATCAGCAGATAATGGTTATCACAAAAACTAGTGGTGAAATGAGGCGTGTGTGTACGCACTTCTTGGAGCAAAAGTTGCTTTTAAGCAAGAGGTAAATAACGCCGACAACGAGGTGTATATGATATCAAATATAAGCGAAAAACAAAACTCTATTTGACGAAATGTTTGGATAGTACGGTAGAAGTGATTTTGAGTGTCATGAGTCACCAAGTAAAACAGTGGAACCAAGCAAGTATGACGGACGAGTGAATTGTTGTGGGTATTGCCATTGAATTATAATTCGTTTGGTGGACAAAGTTGTACAAATCTTGGAGTTAGAAATCCTTGCCGTAGAACTACGTACTGTTTAGCGCGTCTGGCCTTATCAAGGCAGGATATATCGTTCGGTATGCTGCGTCGCACTGAATAGTCTTCACTCTTCATGCATCTCATAGAAGTGTGTAACAATCTTGAGTAGTTATGACAGTGTTAATGATAGAGAGGCATGCCAAACGATGATATAAATAATGTGTTGATAGTATTGATATTAAGGTTGCTGACAGAGTCGGAATAGTTGGCCGTGTTAAGCAATGAATGCTGATTGATTTGTTATACGTTGAATATCAAGCGTTGTGCTGGAACTTGATCGAATGGACAAGTAGGTTTTTGTAGTTTACGTCATCCCTCGAAATGTGGGGTAAAGATCGTCAACATCGGATTACTTTGGACAGTGGATACGACTTGCTGAAGGGGCAGTTATCCCAGCTTCGTACGTGACGAGTTCAAAAGGTTAGTTTAGTAAATGTAAGGAAGAAGGCATTGGAGGTGTGGTGGCGAGATTTCCGTGACGGTTTGGCTGACTGAACAGTGACCTGTTAGTTTCCGACACGGTCATTCGAATTCCTACATTCTGTACACCGTCAGCTGTAGAGGCTAGTATATTTCGATTCTACCCTGACGTCCACCCTCACGGAAGTTCGCAAATACAGTGGGATTTCTTAAGTTACCAGTCAGCTGACTCGAGCAGACATAGTAATGTTTGCATAACTGGTTAAAGCACTACATCCGTAATTCAAACTGAGTAGATCCGATGACCCACTGTGCTCGCTGTTTCGACTACGTCGTCATAAATCTGATGATCAAACATACTGAAAACACACCAAACACACGATTTACTTTTAAAAAGACGAAGGAAAATAAGTCATCTTATTTTAATTAGCAGTGCATTACCCACCAGATTGATCAGTATAATGGATTATCCATTGTGTAAGGGGGCGGACTGGACATTGCTCCTTTCTTCTGTCTCTTATTCCACTGAGATTTATTTAAAGTTTTTCCTGAAGTTTAATGGAAAAAGTGATAAAGTTAAGTGCTTATAATAAACCATACAACCCAATAAATGTTATCCGGGAGATAATGGTTCACAACAAGCACCCAGCTTAGTTCATAGTGGAGAGTTTAAAAACGTCAGAAGAATACTGAATCAAAGATTGCAACGCGTAGAAAATTTTTTTGTTTATTTCTGCTTGACATCCAACTGGAATACAGTTAGTGAAATCGTCTGTTAACAGGTACAATCATACAAATGATCAGTTGGTGTGTTACATGTTAAAAATGTTTTTTCAGCTTTCCTTGGGTTTCCGTATTCATTATTTTTCAGCTGCTGTTGTCAAACAGACTGACTTAGGCGTATCACATAGAATTTGGACATTTTCGGGAGTGGATGCGGGATAGGGTAAAGAAATCCACCTTGTGTATTATCGAACCGCATTTGATCAAGGTGAGGAGTTAAAAAACCATGAAGTAGGTCTTCAGCATAGCCAAAAAGCTACGCCGCGTTTAGTGAAAATTTGTAAGGGCTTGACTACTAACGAGAGCAGAAGTGATCACAATCAATCTACGACCGCATGGTCTGTTCACAAAATTATTCACACAAGCTTCATACTTTACCTAAGCAATTATTAATGAACCACCTGAACCTCGTTCGAGTACGAACCCGGAAACTTAGCATCACTGATATATCAGTGGCTTGTATCAATGCTTACCTATCATACAACCATGCAGAAAGGAGAAATAAGCCTGTATTGGGAAGCAAAAGAAAAAACTAGATCTGAACAATTAACTACACCTATGTTCAGACTCAAACACTTAACATCACGTTGCCAGTAGGTTGCAAACAAACAGCCGTATTACCAGTGAAATAGAGCATCATCAGCTAAACAACTTTCTCAGGACTTTCAATGCACAGCGTCATAAGTTGCTCTTGCTTCACAGGCAAAGCGCAGGCGACATTTACGCAAGTGAACTCGATCAACCACTATAGTGCCTAACGTTCCCAGCCACCTACTGTTCGACCTGCGATGGCCACAGCCCAAGGGACGAACCTGATGTACAGTGACTGTTCCACTGGTGACTGACTTGACTTCTCTATGTCAGTTCGTCATAAACCCATCTTGCATCTTACGTTAATCGGTCGTGACACCAGCGAAAATTGCTCGGTCTTTTAGAAGACAGAGGGAAATCCCCATTGCGTACAGTGGCCACCTCATTTCATATGTAACTAAAGAATGACCGAACGAATGACGCTTGAAACAAATAAATACCCTAGTGTATGCTGATCGCGTGTCGCATCCACAGGTAGAACATTCATACACATGGAAACAAGCTTTGGTTGCCAGATATTTGTTCTGATGAACTTAGTGAGAATTTAGGAACAGCCAAATTTTACAATGACTATATGAAACTATACTAATCATCGCTCAAAGTTACGTAAAGTAGAAATCGTCTGTAAAAAATATGCTAAGGCTAGTGTTAAAAAATTAACCAAAAAGAGTAGGGTAAAATTATCCTTTTAATGGGTGGAGTGTTTGTACAAAACTGAAATCGTGATTTTGAGTAACGACGACCAAATTATAGTTTATAAGATAACATTCCGCTAACAGCCATTCGCATCCCTTTATAGCTTGTGCTTACATGTTCTGGCGGATATTCATCGGAAATCTATTGCTCTGTTCCTATTTACTTTCAGCGGTAATTTCACCACCATGCGTACGCTTAGTAAGTAGGATTTCAATCCGTCTGAGTGCTTATGGAGTGCGCAATTTTACATGTTTCATTGTTTATTCCTCACGTGCACATGTATGCCTGTTTTAACCGATAATCACCACCATAACTAGTCTGTCCCACTCACGGACGACTTTGGTGTCGAAAAGATCGAACAGACCGTATACACAAATCATGCATGTATATAAAATCCGGATGCTGTAAGCTCACATGTTTTCAATTACTTGGGTGGTGTCACGTCTGCACAATTTGTAAACAAAATTGGCTTCATTGATTCCAGCTACGTGTCACAAGTTGATTTAGGGTGTGTTCAATGCAGTCTCGTTCGCTGAGAGTCGTTCAAGCCCATTTTTGAGGAGTCAATTGTAATGACTTCTCGCAATGGCTGCAGCCGGACCACATGAAAAGCCTTCTCTAATTTGTACGTCATTCTGCTGGTTTAAGTTTACAACGTTAGCTGGACACGAGTCGAGAATAAGCTGTATTAAAACTGTGATTAAATTCTCGAACAGGGTGAATGTATCTTAGATTACGAGAACGAACTATTTTCGAAAGCAATGTTGTATTCCATGCTAAATGGGTACAACAGGTTAAGTAATACTGATCGAAACAACCAGTGCCTTTTATAAATGTAAAGATTGCAATGTAAAGACAGGACTTAGAATCTCGCGTTATTTCTTCGGTGCCCATACTGAGGACCGTGTTTTAAACTCGTATACGATGCACAAAGTCTATGGCTCACGAATAATTGTTCCTTTGCACATAATACCACTATTGGATGGTTAGTATCAACCGTCTTACAAAGACGCAGGGAATGCAGATTAGCGCGACGCCATGTAAACCTACACACCGATTCCACGTCACTCTCACTACCTGTGACCAACCTGTGCCCGGTGATTGAAAAGGACGGAGCTTTGTGTCGACCCAGGGTGCACGGATGAAGCACCTGTCGGTTCCGAATGGGCAACATTCGCCACAGTTATATATATGTTGATAAAAACGGGGCAATTTAGTGACTATAAGTTGCTGTTTTGTGATCAAAGATAACGGTTATCTTTGAGCTCTGTCCATGAGCACTTTTCAAGTTGCATTATGATTCTTTCCTTCTAGGGGACCAAACAGTTTTCAACTGAAGACAGAACACTGTCTCTCTTAATAAGCAGCACGGTTTGGACCTGCTTCTATTGAACCATGTGTGCTGAAAATCTACTCGATTAATCGCAGGTGAAAGTATGACTAGAGAGTGACAGACTGTGATTTCTTTAATAATGTCAATGCGGCTTCTTGTCTCATCAATATGAAATGCCCACTTCAACCAGGACGAGGTCTTCTCCTTATTACTAGCATGGGAGGTTTTAATCCGAGTACAATTTCTAGGGCTATTCGAAGTCCCTGATTCCATATATTACACAATAGTCACTGCCTACTGGTGTCGACAGATTATTGCGGTCACTTGATAAACGTGACTCTCATAATATTAAATTTCTTGTATTTCTCACGCGGCCTGTGATATGTTTAAATCAACACAAAAACTACAAGCATTTAACCACTTGTTTTCTTACTGTTGTGTTTTACTTCGTGTCATTCCCATCACTACTTATCTCCAGTACAGTAATTACTTCTACTTAGTGAAACCAACTAACCAAATTGGTGAACTGTTTGTATTCCAGCTGAATTTGCTTCGTTGACTAGGAGAAAATAATAGAAGTATTTTTCATGATTAATTACAAATCATCGTTAAGAGTTCCGTTATAATCCCGCTTCGACTAAGCTTCATGTCACAGATTATTTATATTCTGATGTGAGACGTCTCCACTTATCAGTTTTTACTGGAAATTAGATGATTAGTTTGATGCGTTTCAATAGTGGTTTTCAATCAATCTCAAACAAAATCTTTTTATTTTTCAATAGTCAGATTTACTCAGCTCTGTGAGAAAAATTTGTCTGGAATGTCCTAGTAGTGGAATCCTTGACTGAAGTTGACAGGATGATATTTTTCTTTCGAGACGGTTGTGTATATTATGGATTACTGACAGTTGAGTGCGGTTAGAATTTGGATATGACAATTCGTCATGCCTAATATGCAGTCATTGGCAATGTGACCAACCAGGTTGCTTCATGAGAACGTGAGCTAGTGAGCAAGTTCCAGTAGTGACAGTCATATGTGCCTACTAGGAGTCTGAACAAAAACAAACCTCAAATACATTGGTTTTTTGAAAAGTGGACAGTTGAAAATGCAACCTGAAAGTGACAACTGCTGGCGAATGTGGTCATTTTGTCAATATAAATTGAAAGTGACAGGCACTCTTGAAACCTTGTTCCAAAGAAATGATAGGATTTTCGTTTACACAGTTTGACCTTGAGAAAGAATTTGCACGTGATGAGAAGGCTGGTGGAAATTAGGGAGGCAACTATAATGGATGTTTTTGGTCCTCGCGATAGTGACAACAGTGCCGACAAACCTTCGCTACAGTGTTGTCACATCGTGTCAGCAAATAGCCGTGTTGTCAAACCAAATTAAGATCCTACTGTTAAACGGGTGTAAATATGAGCTGATATGAAATACTTTTGAACGCAAGTATCAGAATAACACAAGTGTGTTTGATAGTTTGTTTCCACTGAAACGAAAGTGAAGTATCAAATGATGTTTAAATTGAGAAAAACGTATGATATTCGCAATGAAAAACAGTAGCATTTGTTGCATATAGAGCATATATATATATATAGAGCATCCAAGAAAAAACATATATACACCAGCAAAATCCCTTTTATAATAATCTTACAAAAGAGGTAGACTGACTGAGGTAGTTCTGGAATGGTCCCAAATGCAATCAGTTCGATCTAGTTCGCAACCTAATTGAGCATCCGTTTCCCCAAATCTACTTCATTTCGGCTACTCCGTGGTTTGGAGGCCAACTCCTTGTCAGTCCAGTAATCTTTGTATACATATATTCGCTTGCTGGTATTAATCTGTCTACAATGACAGTACAACACAACTGTTGCATGATGTGGTGCTTACTGCTCTGTATGGTTGAATTTACATCAGATGAATAGCGTATTCTCAAGCGCTGCTGATTTCTACCTGACGGACTTCGGCCAGTAAGTTAAAAGGGATGGCATTTTACTTTGTATATGGATTACCTGGAAGTATGGTCTTATTTTTAAAGCTCGCTAAGAGGGCCGGCAACTGGTTTTGTATCTACAGACTTTAAGCACTAGAGAGGTTCATATGATCACTGAAACTCCTTCGCATAAGTGCAATTTAATTACAGACTTTGGACAGCGCGTCTCGTCGGTGGCCATCAATGACAGAATGTACAGTAAAAACTTACTTCTGATGATTCAGTGCAATATTACTTACAACACAGGCAACTCAAAATTGGTCATTATGATCAACGTTGTTGAGTTTGATAAACCTATCTGATATAATGCAGCTAGTTCGCTAGTTCTTCTACAAGCATAGCAGTACTACCCTAGCAAATCTCAGTCCTTGCGCCCCAGCCTTTGGTTCCCATCATCTGTTACGTAGGCCTAAAGTACGAGGTAAAACAGGCGTTTACAACTTTTGCGTTTCGAAAGAGATGTATAAATCAGTCGCCCTCATTCGGATGCTAATCTCATCGAAAGTCAAAGCATACTGAATTCCAAAAGCTGGACTCCCAATGATTAAAAATGAACAGAACTGAGAGCATCCCCGCTTTCACCTCAATATTGGTTATACATTTCTGATGACTCCATGGCTCCGATATCGACCTGGGTGTAGTTGGTGTACACCTCAGCATAAAGTCGGCAACTGTATCCATTCCCATTAACGGTGGGGTCTGCGCTCTTCAGTTGACAGTCTTTGCTACGACCAGCTCTTAACATCAAACCATCAATAATTCCGTAGACATATGTGTTAATGTTGTGACTGATTGCAATTACAGCGCTGGTCAAAGCCTCTTTTACTACAAACTAGCTGCTCTCGTAAAGTCGACACAGGGCTTTTTTATACCATTATTTTTTGACAAGAACACGAGTGTACAATCATGAGTCTTAGGCAATTAGTCGGTTTGGGATTTAAACAAGCCGCTTTGATAATGTTGGACAGCTGTTGCATCTGTGCAGTGGGCAAAGCTTGTTTGTATCTGGCACTAATTTTAGACAGTGCGTTTTCTACGTTTACTTACAGCCCCATTTTTCCGAATGACCACTTGTGTTGAATAGACGATCCGTCTGTTACTCATGGGAATACTGCTCATAGTTAGGCACAACTTCGGTTTGTTCTCAATATTGCCGTACAACGATTCGTCTCACCGTAGCGTCTAGCCGTCGATTAGCTAACAAAGTCTGCCGTAAAGCACGTGTACCAAATTGACCTGCATTGTAAGTTCGGCCACCTTAACTAATGATTTCAACAGGTATTGGATCTAAAACTGACAAGCCATTGGAATATCAAGTACTATATTACTTGTTGTTCAGGCAGCCAACAACCAATATATCACAAAAAAGTCCCTAGAGAGTTGACAAAATAGCCTTGAGGTGGAGTAGCTGCTGAACGTATTTCGTATTGGCTCGTCAGTACCAAACTGGCAATTAAATGAATCGGGTTTTTATATCAAACTAGCAGGTAAGTTGAGATAGACATTCAGTCAAAGTGTTAGGGAAGATCGTTAAGTCTAGGGAAGGAAAATCTTCACGAACTATCCTTTCTGCGCACACGGGGCCGACTTCAGTCGATTGACTGCGACAGCCTCAGTAAGTCGTAATAATCTTGGATTGGACCGATACAACAGGGTTCTTAATGCACAACCCTGGTTAATAACGTGACCAGTGGTCAGGATGGGTATATTGACTGTAGACGCTAGTTGTTAGCGTGTTTCAACGGTACTGCTGTTTTTTGGTAACATGTACCTCTGAACCCAAATGCACCTTGACTGTAAAGATCAAGTATTTATCAGTTCTGCATACTATGCATTTCCCAACGTTATGTATGAATTGGTTGACACATTATGACGTGGCGCCAACAAGTTGATTTCCTTTGGTTAATGGTACAGCTGGTTTCTGAGTCCACTGGAGCGCACGGAGTTTACGTGCATTAAATGATCGTCTGATCAAATTAATTAATGTTCCGGTTGCTTTATGCATGGTGTAATCACCCCTTGAAAAGAGGTATCGTTCTTTTTCTTAGATTGACTTCCCACGCGGACGGTGATTTTAATCTACCATGTCTATCTATTATTGTTTTTGGATAAACATTAGATCCTATTACGGACATGATCAAATCTACTTCTTCCACGAAACTGTTTTGCATACAGATTCTTGTTTGCGTGAATAGCATATTTACTTGTGTGAATTTATGTTGAATTGGTGCTTGGCTATTAAGATGCAAGTACTGATCAGATCACCCGATATTCGTGTAAGCACCTACTTTAATCGAGTCACCTCCCCGGGCGACATATGAAGATGTCAAGAAACAGTAAACAATTGCTGGTCTCGGATGCACAAATCAACTTCAAATTAAAATGTGAAGTAACTAGGCAATGCATCAGTTTATCGACTGTACGTTTAGAACGACTGGATATTAACGTGTCCGCCTGGTAACGTTTCTAGTGTAACACACTTGCTACGCTTACAGCTAACTATTGTCCAATCCATAAAACAAGAAGATTTACAAATGAGTAGTGGAGGACTTTTATTTCTATATAGATTGAACATCACCCACAATTGATCGCAGCTGTCGCCAAAAGGGGCCGATTGGAAAGTCTATGAAAATGCGACAGCTGTGATCAATTGTGGGTGATGTTCAATCTACAAGGAGGCTTACCAAAATGGCCCCCTGCGGGTTGCCAGTGGTTTATCCATCCATGTGATGATAAGACCGATCAAGAAGAAGAAAGCTGATACTTTCAACGAACAACGATAGCCTTTCTCTAGCATCTTAGTCAGGAGAACCAAAGTAATTTTGCTCGTTTCAAAGGGCTGACAGAATTAACCAATAGCGAAACATTTACGATTGGTGAGTGGAGGTCTGTGTGAGAAGTCATCTCATTAGCAAGACTGATGCTGCCTAAGTAACCGACCAATTCAAAAGAAACTGATAGAATAAGCCTGAAGTTTTGTTCTAATTGAGTTTGAATGGTGACTAAGCAGCGTGTCAGTTTATGGTATGAGGAGTTTGTCATCTCCAAGTCCCTGTGACATTTTAATCTACTGTACCGTCAAAGGCTGTGTAGTTGACTTGTAGATGATCTACATGGTTTAAGAGCTTCATAAAAAATATCGTCAAGTTTAGGTAATTATAGGGGAAGTGAAAGTTTTCATGCTATGCGGCCATATATTTCAGTGACATTACCCACTCTGTCTACTTGCTGAAACATTGTTTGATCATCAGCTAACAATATTTGAACATGCTAAACTGTATCTAAAATGAAAACCCGAGTACTTATCCGGTATTAGTATTGCTGCATTTTTTGACCTAAGTTCTTCTATTGATTGCAGTTGCTTTATTGTAAAGATACACAGACGGTTATTCAGAGTCATGACAATTCCTAAATGACATATCAGACAGTGGGGCACCTACGTTGTTAGCAGTAGTTGGCTGAAAGTCAGTCAACTGATTTATCAAATTCTCAAAGTGAGGTTTTTATCATAAAAATGGCTGAATTTAGGTGATAGCCTGATATACCCAGCACACAATGCTGTTACTTTTAACTGCGATGAATTCATATATACTGAGGAACGGCTCAGTACGTACTTACTGGGATCAACCGGATATAATTCTTCACCAAGCTTCTTACGCGATCAATATAAGTCCTCCTCGTACGATCGTCGATTGCCTCGCACAATAATATATTCAGGGCGCGACAGCATAATAATAAATTTTTGACAATGGACAGGAGACGGCAGTGGTTTCGACAGAAATTAACCAACTGTGCTTGAGCAGTTCTTACGTAGGCAGTTGCAATATGTTTGAAGTGACTGCTGATCATCTTAGGTTTATTCCTTCTTAAACGTAGTAGCAATTTGCAAGGAAACCGACTTTTGTTGTACATTTAAGAACTGAGTTGATCCTTGTTATAGTTAGCATGTTGGTTTTCAATACATATTGTTGACTCACTACGGTTCTGTTAGCTGACATCAGGGAATAGCGTGGCAGGGTAGTCTGTTGGGCAGGAGGAGTGCTCTCAGTGAAAATATTAGCCTGTTCCATACTTATCGGTAGTTAACAAGCAACCATTTTCTAAACTACTAGGGTGCACTGTAGTCAATGGGGGTGTTTGGCTGTCGCGGTAATACTGAAACACCGAGAAGTAGTAAATATTTGTGGGTAAATTCAGTCGCCTCTGCGTCCCAGAACTTTAGTTTGGTTTCCGTCTAATGGTAATTGTCTGGAAGATGTTGTCAGAAAAGCAGCATTTAGTTTCATTGTTTGTATGGAACGTGTATTGACGAACTAAAGCCGATAATATCGGCATACAGCTTTTCCGGGTTTTAAAAGCCTTTATTTAACAGTAAGAGAAGTGTGAATTCGTTTGTGTAATTCATAATGATGTAGCGTTTTAAAGGGTTTGCTCGTATACTGGAAATGTTATCTTATCGTCTTCCACTTCTAGTACTTTTGATGAATTCTCAGCTAAGTAAAGTGTGCGGCAAACAATTACAGAAGGCACGAGTAAAAGAGAGAGTTACTCGCAAATTTGGTTTCTAAGGTTGCTTCATTTCTCGGACTGGGACTGCTGTGGTTAACAGCTTCAATGACTGACAGCTTCAGGAAAGAAAGCGGTCGATCAGTTTTACAAAGAAAATTGCAACAAACTGTCATTGACAATCAAAAATTGCCTTACTTCTACCAGGTAGTTTGTATAAAAGTTCACTGAGGTGCATTGGCAACAGTAGCCATTTTATAAAAAGCATGTTCTCTAATTTGTTCTCTTAAAAAAACGCCGAATAGTTAGTTTCTTTTCCGAATCCTGATAGGACAATGTATACATCACTGACTATCCACGCTAAGTGTAAAAGCGTGTCCAACAAACCTAACTGACGTGAAGTAGTTGAAAATCCAACACAGGGCGTACCTACGAATTAATACGGAGATTATGAGAGTTTGAGAATTATCTTAGGATCAGGTTAAGCTTTAAATAGTTCGCTGATGGCGTTTCAGTCGGTTGCAGTCGTTTAGATTATGAGTGGAATCTAAAACTGCAATACTACGAAACCTCCCTTTCGCAAATGAGTTTCTATAAAGGTTCTGGCTCAGCTGATTATTGAAAGTCATAAACATAGACTGAGGGTACGGTTATGTCAGTTGAGATTCACAGACGAATTTCTTATATTGTGATCTAAAATGGATTCATAGAATCAGTTCAAGCCGTACTGTTTTCAGTGATTTATTTTCAAGTAAGTTGGTAAAATGAGGGTTGTACATATAAAAGTAAAAATGTTTTCCAAGCAATGTGTTATGTTTCTTAACAAAAACTCGTAGCTTTCCATTAGTTCATGTATTTTGCCACAAAAGCTCAATGTAATAAGATTGAGAGATACCTTGAATGTTATGTTCCCGGAAGAAGTCACACTTTAGTCCAAAAAAAAACCCTTAACCGATACAAGACATTCTGGAGGGTGCGCTTCGGGAATACAGTGAGCTTGGTTTTGAGCTTCTTTCTGGCGCTAGGTTGACCGATCTGGAGTATGCGGACGACATTGTCTTACTTAGCCCCTCTGCCGAAAACATGCAGACCATGCTGGACAGGTTGAG
>JTDE01000506.1:102749-169684 GCA_014338405.1 Paragonimus skrjabini miyazakii
ACTGGGGCACTTCCACTCCTACCTGCTTCATTGCAGGTAATCCGCTTGGAACTGTGGACAGTTTCACATACTTGGGTAGCATTATCTCGTCAGCCTGTAATATTGCTGATGAGATATCAGCGAGGCATGCGAAGACACGAGTCGCCTTTGCCAAACTACGTCATCTGTGGCGTCGAAAAGACGTCCGGTTGTCGCTGAAAAGGAGGGTATATAATGCCTGTTTGTGTTTCATTTTGCTTTATGGTTCGGAAACGTGGCCTGTTCACGAAGAAGACATCAACAGGCTTGCTGTGTTTGATCATCGTTGTCTCCGCCAATTAGTCTATATTAAGCGAATTGATCGCATGAGAAATGTGGCGGTTTGCAGACGGGTATTCCGGAACGCTCGAGATGCGCGATCAATTGGTCAATTGATCACGGCGCATAGCTTGCGGTGGTTAGGTCACGTACTTCGTACGCCAGCTGAACGTTTATCTTACCGAGCATTATATACTGAAACCACCAACAGTTGGGTGAAACCACGTGGTGGTCAAGCAACAACGTGGTCCCGAAATATGAAGATCCCGGCTGCTCCACTGAGCTGAGTGGGTAGGTGTCGCCTGCCTGGATAGGGTCCTCGTGACCACTCAAACCGCTGGTTAGAGATGCTATCCAAGATGTTGATATGTCGCAGTCAATGGCGGACCTGTATCCATACCATTTCTAGTTTTTCCGCTTAGTCTTATTTTAATAATTTTCAATCTTCCTAGTAACCTTTTCTTCTAGGATATTCCACATCACTGTTGAGGTGAGCGTCGACCCGAGCCACAGTACCTTTTGGTCAGGCTCATATCTGTTACAGTGATGATGATGATTTACTTTGAATAAACAAGCTTCCGTACCACACCTTAAACATTTTTGAGGAGTTGAATGAACAAACCACAAAGCATACTAGTCGAAGCAAACATAGTGCTAGTAGTCAGTGACCTAAAGGGGATCACTGAAGTAAATAGGCGATCAATCTTTAGCCATTGCTGTGTCATGCCAACGCGACCTGATTCAAATTATCGGCTGAAGTTTTCACCCCGGTTTTTAGAAGCTCGTGGTATCAGAACGAATTATATTAAACCTCATGGTGCACACTTTGCAACGGAAGTGACCAAGTCTACAAAACATAACTAAACCTCGTGGTATTTTGTTTTTCATAATTCAACTAGTTTCCATTTTTATTTTTCAGCTGGTTCCAAAATCTTTGCCCCACAGTCAGACATACAAGTTGGACATGTGACTAGTGGATGTCTCTCACCAACTCTCGGTCAGAATATTGCCATGGCTTATGTTAAACCGGACTTCATTTCCAACGGACAGGAGCTGGCGGTGGAAATTAGGAAGAAGTTGCATAAGTTCACCGTTTGCAATATCCCATTTGTGCCAAACCGCTACGTTCGACGTCCCAAATCTAAATAACTCGATAATCTTGTTTCACAGACAGAAAATGATGTTGGTTCGTAGGTACCCATACTGACTGTGAATTATAAAGATGTATACTTTTCAGGTTGAACTTTTAATTAAACCTATCAAGCTTTGTTCATTCGTTTACTAACCACATACAATTATACCAAAATCAAGTTTGACTGTTGTGTACACTACTCGTGAGTAGCACAAACGTGTATTTTTCAATTAATCTCAAACTTATCATGGGCGTAACGTTACTCATGAACGGAAACAGCTTCATGCAAAGCCTTTCGTTAGATCCTTTATGGGTATTGGAATAACTGTATCAAAACCTCCAACCTTCTGTCGCCTGATTCTTGTCAGGTAATGAAAATTAATCGTTTACTCAGAAACTGTTGATGTCGAGACTATTCACTTGTTGCGTGATTTGATAACGGAAAACACTGTACCATACATTCTGAGGAATAATTTCTGTGGACATTCCACAACTAACAACAGTCAGTATCCGTAAAGCGGAGAATCGATAGGCTGCAACTAATATCGATTGTCGTAGGTTTTTAAACAGTTAAATTCTGAACAGAACAATCAATTGTAGCAACCGCTGTGGCCAAATTCTGGTCATTAGGGGGTTACTCGTAAATGGCATTGTCGTCTTTGTTACTGCCCTAACAGTGAAACGTGTTGCTGAAACCACCTGCTTGAAAATATTAGCCACAACAGAATGGGTTGGAAATCAACGCAACATTTTGATGTTTTCCACTCTCTCAGAAGGTTAATATGCTACATCGTTTTCCAGCGGCAACAGGAAATGTGTAACAAACTTCTATGGTGATAAAGATTTATAAACCTGAAACTTTTAAGACGTGAAGAATTAACCAGAGAAGATAGGGATTCGAAATCTAACAAGCGATGACCATAGAAGGAAATCTTTAGACTGTGAACAACACCAGCCAAATAGGCCAAATTTGATGTAAGTATACTTTTTCTGAAATCACGAGCATGGTTGTCAACATGCTTGTGTGCCTTGGACAATAATGAGCGCGCCTCATTACACTGCGTTTCGCTACAAGTTGGGCACGATGCATGGGTTGAATTTCACACAAACACAAAACGGTTGCGTGTAAAATACTTAGTGACTGTTTAATTGAATTCCACACCTGGAACAGAACGAAGTCCGGAGTAAAACTTCTGCTTACTTTAAGGTTCTTTGTTACACAGGACACTAGTGTAACTTGACAACGAGACCCTTGTTACAACTACCAGGCTTAAAGTTACCTCTTATCTTACTGTTCAGCAAGAGTACACATATATATTGTCCCTGTCTCGCATATATGTTTCATTGGTGATGTAATCGAGTTAGAAATCTGGACAAAATCGGTTTGTTGTCTGAAAACTCACAAAAAATACCACAATTTCAGGTGGGTTGGATAACTTCGAGGAGAAGTAAAGTCCCTATCCCCAAACGACTGAGCATCCGATAACGGTAACTCTGTCTCATTGCATTACCAGACGTCGTTGTACTTGCTCACGGGAAAGGGGGTCTCTTTGTTATTAAGTAATGCAACTTGATGATCACTGTCTTGATGGTGCTCTCTTACTGATGTCTGCGGGGCTGAGGTGAGAGACAGTGGCTGTTCAACCCTGTGCCCCAATTAAGCACTTTTCTCGAGAAGTAGTTATTACTTGTCTCGTCAACAAGTAGACTTCAGTGTCACGTACAGAATACTTGCAAACTGAATACAATTCAACAGTCAAACAAAGTTTGGCACAGTGAACAAATTTATTTCAAGTTTACTCAACTGAGTTGGGCTCAACGACCGTCAATGCTTGCCAATTCATAATATAAGCTTTTGCAATCGGTCGGTCCCAGTGACCACCAGCAAAGTAGTGGACAGCTGTTTCGATCTAGTTGGGTCAAACCAGCACCACGCACGCCGGTGAATCGAACCCATGACCTGCGAATAGGTGGTAGATCGTAGTCCATGCACTTATCCACTAAACCACGAGGTCACGGTCACCGAAGTTGCAGAAAGGTGTGTGGATTATTTCCTTAACCGTTGCGCTTCTTTCCGTCCATGAGCTAGAACCATTTGCAAAAACCTTTTCTCAACCCATTCTGAGGCTGTGGTGGATGCCTGATCGTTTGCAAGCCAACTACATAACGGCCAATCGATTTCAGCCTATGAGCGAAAGAAAGCGCAATGGCTAAGGAAACGAATTCATAGTGTATGCTTATTCAGTGTGAACATTAAGATCAGTACTAAGTAAAATGAAATGAACGGCTCTACTTACCGACAAGGATTCCTCATCGTGCAATTATGCTAAATTGGCTATCTCGTTGAACCGTATAACGTAATGCGTGATAACGTGAAGTAAACATTAAATCAGGGAGATGGGGATTAATCCTCCAAATTTTTATAACTACAACTGGTTCGCCATGATAATTCAGTTGGCCGCCACCATATTTGCAGGATTGTGGTGAGGTATCTTTTCTCGGATACGTCTACTACCTGCATGTCTCAATAGCTTCGTGTAAGTTCTACCAACACAATAAGTTGCCTGCTACAAATATCCTGGGAACAATGGTTCCCATGAAATGAGAGAACAGTAATATCAATCTTTTGGAGGTTTGTGTAATACTCGAAATAAATAACCTCGAATAGCTCTAGGGATCTTGGTTAAACCCAGACCTTATGCGGAAGTAATAAGAAGAACACATCAAATCGGTTGCAGTAAACATATACTATTCATGAGACAAGAACACAACTCCATAGAAGTACATCCGTATTAAAGAAATCAGGATACCTTATTGGCTAATATTAATGGCATACGCTAAGCCACAATCTGTAATCTAAATGATTCAATACAGAACAAAGAACTAGGCGAATGACGAAATATATAACATTGAAATGGTTTGTCTAATTCTGATGTTATATTCTACGGTGAAGTGTGATTGGTCTGCTGCTATGGTAACCATTATGTTAATGTTTAGATAAGCGGTGAATCGAACATATTTTCGTCGCATTTCCTTGGATAGTATAAATGAAATGAAACCGATCATACACGGTAAACAAAAGCAAAGTATACTTCAGTAACTGATAGTTACAAGTTAATTTCGCTGCGTCAGACTTCATTCATTCTTTCATCAAGTCTTTCATTAGAAGCCTGCTTCCATCATGCTTTGATTGAGTTGCTGTCTATTCCGTTAGACTTAGTGGAATTGAAAAGGGAGCGAAACCGGCGTTTCTTGTCTGAACAACGCTTGTTTTGAAACCACACCCGAATGACACGTGGAGGTAAACCGGTCACTTGAGCCAGACGTTGCTTGGTCAGTGAATCCGGACGAGAATTGATGGAGTAACACGTACGAAGTGTGGTCAGTTGACGTTTGCTGATGACTGTTCGCAATCTCCCGTGTGCCGCTGTCGAAGTGACTGTATTCGCAGAGTGAAAGCAGCTCGGCAAGAAATGTTGACTGACTAGCTCAAGCTTGTCTGTGTTCATACTTAGAAGCCTGAGGTCGAGTGTAGTTTTTATAGACGGGTCACGTAAAATTCCTGACTGCCTTGTCAAACACGTGGTGGGGTAGTTGGTTTCGAACGGCTGGTCGATAAATGGAGATATTCCAGTGCTCTCAGTTACTGAAACGGAGCAACCATGATACGATATCTTTTCAGAAGTTACCTGGCCTAAAAATCAAGCATAATAAAACAAAGAATATGTCATAAACGAAAACTAGCGTATGTCAATATTGAGAAACGAAACGTTGATAAATCGTGACATCTGACATCAGGCATGGAAATGTCCAATAAGGGGAGATCATAAACGGCGAAGTGAAAGCCAAACAGTTGAACGTTAATATTATTCACCCCAGGTCAGATTCAGGGCAGCCAAAAGTTTATCAGTACTCGTTTCTAGGCACAATTTTGGTTTGAATTGGTTCATCGTGGCGGCTTCAGCTAGTATTAAGAGACGTAAATTGTGAAAGCGCTGTAGACCTACTGATAATATATTATGAATATCGTCTACCAGAGAGCACCTAATGTACACATCTGAACATGTTACAGTGATGTATGACCTGAACGCTTTCCTAGGTACTGCAGCAAACCGTGAATCAGAACTCGAAACAATGCTGAGACAATGGAGAAAGCACACTTGGAAGTTTTGCCTAGCCCATCGATTTCTTCCTTCGATGAAGCAAATTCACAAGGTTTATGTTCAGACACACGGGCCTCCAATTGAGGGAACGGAAATTATTGGCGCCAAGTCACACTGCTTATACCAATTCACGTGTAACTGTGGAAGACGTAAGACGGTCAGAAATAATCTTCAACCTCAGTAATGAAGGAGCATGCACTTCAGTAGGTTCACAAACTTATCTCACGGTCCTGCATAGGGGTTTTTGAAAATCGTGAGCCCGTACCATTCTCGATTCGCAGGTACATCCTGTCAACTGAAAACAGCATGAGGTTGACATCAGCTTCCATCATCATAATACGTCATCGTAGCCCATGGTTTTAGCAATATACTGAGGTCATCATGATAAACCTGTTCAAACTAGATTAATACAAACCCTGATCTACCGTAAACCTAACTCGTTGTGAGTATCATTCAAATTGTGGTGTTGGATGCTCAGTTCTTTTATCATTTTACTCCTTTATCAATGGTGGTATATTAAAAGTTGTACTATACCGACGGTCTAAAACAAAAATCTAACGCCTGCCAGTGCCTGCTTTTCAGTTAGTTTCTGTCCAATTTTTAAAGGAATTTTACTTCATGAAAATAATTGCAAAAGCTTTGTTGGCAATGTTTGTATGTTCTACTCATTAGTGCTCTTACTAGAGCAATCAACTGTTGTGCACCGAGATTAGAACAACTCATATTGTGTAGAAACAGAAAACGTGAACATTTGATTTCAAATCACTGGTAAGATGCTAACCGCATTAAAACCATCCATAAGGTGCATAGTGACAATTTCATAATAAACGAACAGTCGGCCTAAGACAAATTGAAAATCAAATATGTATACCCTCATACTTCAATGTTAGGTGATGGTCAAAACTATGAGCTACAAAACAGTGTCCAGGATGGACAAAAGCTCATGACAGTACTTTATGAAAATGTGAAGTGGTAGAAGTAAACATTTCCGGAATGGGGTTCAGTATCTTATTACTGGCCCGGTAAAAAACAGAAGCACACTACTCACTTTGCAGATCAGTTTCTGTTTTTGAGTTCGGCGTTAAATCCTGGAATACAAAAATACGTTAGAATTAAACTCCATCTGATAGATAACTTAATATCCCTCATGTCAAGACGCGCACAGTTTATTTTTTTGGAGATCGAAGACAGAGAGAGTAAAATATATCAGTGACGATTGATTTTCTGCATGGAAAATTTGGACAGGTACTTTTGAAATATCACGCAACTTTTCAGTGATTTTTACCTTTCAAATAAGAGTGTATTTCCAAATATATTTCCAATCATTAATGAAGGCTCGGGGTTTTAGGTTATTTCAAAAGTGAACACCACCCACAATTGATCGCAGCTTCCTTTCGAAGTCGGCTAGCCGAAAGGCTTATCTGAATGCGAAGGCTGCGATCAAGTGTGGGTGGTGTTCAACTTTCAAATAACATAAATCCCCGAACCTTCACTACTGATTCAAATCATGCTCAGTTGGTTTAATGAAGACAGTAACATCAACCTAACTGAGAAGTCCTCATCACGGAGTTATCGATTGGATGGGACAGAGTGTTTCTGTTCATTCCTCTTTCGAAATGATCGGGCAAGCTGAACACTATTCATGCAAGGTTGTGGTTGAGCGTTTGGATTTGAGTATTCGGTCATGCCTATTGTGAGGTTGCTGACATTGTGGTTAACATGTCAATTTCACAAGCACGAGGGTCAGAGTGCAAACTCCAATCCGCACAAGGATATGCACTACTGATGAACTCTAATAAGAGTGAAACTCGAGTCTAATGCCTCCTTTCGTAGTGGGCTAGCCGAAAGGCTTGCCTGAATGTGAAGGCTGCGATCAAATGTGGGTGGTGTTCAAGTTTGAAATATTTCCAATCATTGTCAAGAACGAGATAATTATTTCGCGTCTTAGACAAGTGTTTTCTGAGCCATTGTTTTCAGAAGACTTACAAGAGTTCGTTGCAATCATAGTAGTTCAAATCAGGTGATGATATACCTGGTGCATGCAGTGTTAGGTTTAGTCGTTTTAATTCGGAGATCGCCTGCCAGTTAAATAACTCTGCAGGTGGTTGGGTAAAATAGTGTGCAGGAAAGTGGTGGAACAGTAAGGTCCAGGCTTACACATGGTACATGAGATTTCAAGATTTCATTTCAATCACATTCAGAAACGTTTCGAAATTAGTTTTTACACTGGTCAGTGATCAGTGAGGTTGTGATTTCTTTCCAGTTGAAACCGGAGGGTGGGAAACACTAAATATGACGAACAATCAAAGGTTTCAGTTTGCACTAGAAAACCGAATAACAAAAAACTTTCCATGAAAGAAAACAGTTATGTAGTATATGCCGAAGATGGGACAAGCATTCCGTTATCAATTTTACTGCTACTGTTTACACAAAGGCATACAGCGGATAAATAGAGCTGTTTTTCGAACCCTGCAAAATTACTTGAAACGAAGTACGCCCAATAAACATTTCCGCCGACATCATTCATTTATTACTTACGGGATGAAAATATGAGGACTGTGGTCCGTTAAGTTCACGACTGTGGCAAAATGGAAGACGCTACCACGTAATAAACTTTGCATACGGCATGGTATTGCGTCTTGACAAATTAGAGGGCCTGTGAAAAACTATATTGGCTTGTTAACTAAATCAAGCGACTTCATAAATGATTCTTAAGGCCATATATTTAAAACCTATTGCGGAAGAAACTATGGGACACTAGATCGTCAGCAAAGTAACATGGCTTACTCTAAGTCTTGGCCATGAGTGAAACGCAAGAATGAACAAATCTATGTGCTCTGCAACCTGCCGCAAGTTTTTTGTGAAAATATGTGGACCACACATCTAGAAATTATTTCAAACACCACACAAGGTAATCTGGATGACACACTTCACATGTAGGTAAAACTATCCAAACACCATCGAAGCTATTTCTGGCTTGCCGTGTACAAATCAACCCAAGTGAAAGCCTCGAACAAGACCGTTGAACAATTATTTCGGGCTATGAAACCAACCGCACTACTATAGCGCCGTTAGAAATCTATTACATTTTAATCTAAATACACTTACTGTTGCCAGAAATCAACGCGACATGACCAATGGTTAATCGGCAATGAAAATTATTTTGTTTATTTATATTATACGAAGAAAGACAGAATGTAGAGTTTTCTTACTACGACCAAGATGACGTCCAATTAACTACCGCTTATAAACACCGACAAAGCTGGCAAAATTACAAACGTTTTTAACAAAGTACATATCTACGTGATCAAAAGCGAAAGTGTTTAAGCTCGTCATACGTTTATGTATACATATCTGCTTGCTGAATGCAGTTATTGTCATGTATGTAGACATTTAACTGTCCTCCTATATCCAGTTAACATAGTTTGTAAGTGAAAATCACAGAAAAACGCTAACCTCCAAGATAAATTTATCCCCTTCGTGCGAAGTTGATACGTATGTGTCCACGATCGAGGATTGATGAGTGACGCAAACAACACCAGTTGATTGAACGGTTACCAAGCTGCCCGAACGGACGGGTTCGGAGCAAAAAGCACACCTGGCACATTCTGGATAGTGGAATGTGAGATGCTGACCAACAGAAACACGCCACTGGTGATACCCAACCGGTTGGTGACAGTTTGCACAATCGGTGGTCGACGACCTTTGTTGTGACATGCTATATAGTCTGAATCAGAAAGTGAACCAAAAGACAACTAGAAATGTATAACAGTTCGCACTGTGACTTCTGTAGTTTTGAATAATACATAGGTGAAGGGGTTGTAAATAGTTTGTCTTCTAGTGTTTGCTAGTATTGCACAACCCGTAACTTCAGAACTGTTAAGGTAGGTGAGTAATTTCATTGTCTAGTAGATTAACAATGAAAAACACTAAGTCTGACTCGGTCTACTCCATGCTATGATATGGAATGCAACACTGTCCGATTTTCAGCCTTTATAACCAACATTATTATAGAATAAAAAATTCATGCACGCTCATAAAAATGAGATGAAATGTAACGATTTCCAACAGAAAGTATTAAGATTCAGCTTTACATAGTGGACCATTAAAGAAGATAGCAAATATATTAGTTGGAACTTAATATGGTAGAGCTTTTATGAGGAATTATACTGTCGTATGCCCAACGTTTATATTCAGTTGAAAAAATTAAACAATCGCTGTCCATGTTTAGAGATCACATGTGGAAACCAGCAAACTTAATCACAATCCGTTCGGATCAAAGTACAAGAAGCTAACGCTATACAAGGTAAATGAACTATTGTACAAGTGCCCCCATATAAACCTGTTCCGAATAGCACTTCGTCATACCCATAAACTCCACAGTTATAAAACATCTATATTGGCAATCCGTCATCTGGGCTCAGGAAATTTCAAAAACAGAATATATACAAATCTACAGAGAGTTATTCAGTCAGGTATTATTTTAAGAAACCTCGAAGTAATCATGAAGCGGGATTTTAGTTTTTTCCTCAGCAGAACGGTACTCAATTAGAGTCTCAAACGCTAATTTTGAGTCAACACGTCCAAGTGCTCAGATTATAAAGTGAAATTGATTTTCTTCGCGCGCTCACATTTTTAAGAGATCTTGTCTTAGGAACACCACTTCTACTGTTGTACTCAAGAATGACGGAAAATACCAGTAGTATGTAAGTCCTATCAGAGCAACCGATTCACGATACGTTACGGAAAATTGTCAGTCCACAAAGCACGGGCAGCTGCTGCCCGCATGTGTCATCGCCCGCTTGAAGGTTAGAGCAATCTGATTGACCAACTGCATGGCTCACTTACATTCGATTGGACACAACAACTACGTCCGAACATCTAGCTAGCGGTCGTCAATTTATCAAGATTCGTGGAATCAAGCCACCACCGAAGACACCTCACATAACGTTCCTGTGTTGACTGTAGATCACATTTTCGCTTGCCAGAGTTGAGCGGGAAATGTTGACAAACATTTCTGTGTCCTTCAGTGCTATAAAAAACCATGACAACTGTCCTTCGGGTACGTTACAAATCAGTGTATAAGAGTGGATTGACCGTTTGCTCAAGAGTTCCATGCCCCAAACGTTTATCGATTGTAGTAGAGCACGCATTCAAAGACACTAACACAAAGAATGTTGACTTCAACGTTTTCGAAAGGTCTGCTCATTAATTTATTTCGTCTTCATTTCCAGAATACAATAGAATAATATACTTTATACACCTTTTCTCCACAGCAAAGCAAATTAAATATGGATCCATACGTAGTTTCACAGCCCGAAATGTGGCATCACCGACCGGATACGTGCTACGCACATTGGACTGCTCGCAGAGGTTGAAATCGTTTTAGACCAAGAGAACATCCGTTAGAAGGACGTTTGACTTCGTGAGGCATAGAAGTTTATTACGATGTGTAGTAGGCCACCTTCAGTTGTATATAAGTTACGCCGTGAGCCAAAAAACGTCTGATGCTATTCCGTGACAGATTCAGCCTTCAACAGGCAGCATTAAACAAATTTATGAATGAAAATGGAAATCTTCAACATTCAACGGAGATAACCTGTTTCTTCCAACTACGGTACATCTGGTCACATCTATAAAGGTAACTTATAACGCAGCTGAAGACGTATTTGCTTCTTTACATGTCCTTATAATCTTGGAAGTTGAGGCGTACTCACAGGACGAAAGGTTACAAGTCAAGGTAACATGGTTTACACATATTCAGACAATCCACTTGTGTAAGTAATTGTTTGTTCTTAATTTTCATATAACATTGCTAATGTTACCTGTAGTATGCATTATTGGTTTACATGATAATGCGATTTCTGGGGGCTGGTAAAGTACTTGCGAAACATTTAACTGTTACTTTCACAGAACAACACACACCTTAAATAGTCCGGTTTGCAGTAGACCATCCCATTTCGTAGAAAACAAATGTCGGCCTCTGCCAGTCCGCTTCCACATATATGACATATGAGACATTGAGCGTGCCATGTTTGCTTTGGTTCGACCAACAGGAACATACGATCTCTTATCGGCCCGCCGCAACCGGTGCAGTAAATTAAAGACACATTGATCCAATCAACATCGGGCATTGTACTGTCTTAACGTGACTTGCAGAATAGTGACTATACCTGCAAATGAGATTCGCCTCTGGTAGTGAGAATAATTTCGAACAAACAAAGTATATGGTATATTAGGCCTCATCTCGTTTTCTACGAATTTTAACGTGCTTGCAAACCAGTTTTAAGTGACACATAGTAAACAGTTTTGAGCTATTCTACTAAGATATCAACAAAGTTCTTGACATTCATTGTTTAAGAGGGTTCCGGGACAGAGACCATTCTTAGCAGTAAACTCAACCAGTTCAGTATATCTAGCCAGCATTTTTTATGGCACATCTGGAGTCGCCAATTTTGATGTTTGTGAAACGGCACATACTTGTAACAAAACGTAATCGCTTCAGTTTACCGTACACTTGGGTAAAATGACGCCCTTACAACAGAAAGTCACCGTCTTATATAAAAACCATCACAGCATCATATGTCTCTGTTGATACGACCAAATTCGTTAAACAATATCGTGAATTCAGCCATCTTCGTATTTTGCTTTCACACTATAATTCACTTTCCTGGAGGTTAAATCGTATACTTACAACTTACTACTGACTTCCTAATTATTAGTACCAGTTACCCTATTAGGGTTATTTCGAATTGAAAATCACCCACACTTGATCGCACTGGGTCGGGAATCCGTCAAACGACCTGTAAGTTAAGGTCGGAATTTTATAACTACAAGAAGAGTTCAAATGATACAAAACAGATGCCACTATCGGATCTGTTCTTACTAAATCCAAACTAGTTATGGAATGTTTTTTGGGAGTGGGAAAACAGTAACAAGAGCTATGCAACCAATTATGATTTTCGCAGTTACAACCTGTACGTAGTGATGATCTGTGCTGAACTCTATCTACTGCTGGCCTTTCGGCCTAACGCCTTCGTGTGCGTTCATTGGAAAAACAGGAAGGATATCTGATCAAACTGCCAAACAGTGAACTGTTTTTCGGAACTCTCATCCACAACTAACTTCGAACAAGCTAAGATTAGTGGACAATGTTCACCGCACAGTAGCTTTAAGTGTTCTAGTTACGCACATAGAATCCGAATTGATAAAATTTGTCCTTATTTTCTCCTCGTTCTAAAATCGCACAACTTTCGTTTGACAAGGGGAGGTAGGTAGTCACGTCGCGTCGTTAAAAATGATTGTGACAACGCCTGTCATCAAATGCATAGATGTTCCAAGTTTTAAAATACCACGCTGTATCTTTAGAAAAATAGAGTTGTTTTGTGCGTTCAGTCTGTAAAGATCGAGCATAAAGGCTGCACATTTGTGGACGACGCAAACCGCTAAGGTACAGTGAAGTGCTCAATTTTATGACATTTCACCGCGCTTTATTCGAGTTCATTTATCTCCAAGTACCTACAAACTAAATAATCTTCACTTAATAACACTCATTCAGTTGATCGTTCTCAACAAGTAACAAACGTAGCTCATCAGTCCAAATACCGTAAATCAAACATCCTACATGACCGGGTAACAAGCAAACAAACTAGTCGATGTGAACTAATCAAGAGAGAGATAATTGTTTCATACAGGAATGTGTAGGTCGTTCATAGCATTCTGGAAGAAAACGTGATACGAAGCAACGTGAAATGTCATTTTCCTTGGTCGAGTCTTGTTCAACTTTAATGTGGCACTATCTGTAACAAACTAAAATCAGTTGGTCATTAAAGATAAATATAAATGGAAAAATCATTTCAGAAAAAAATTAAATAATGCATCAATTTTTACTTAAAAATTAGAGGCTGCGTAAATTTCAATTGTGCAGTTATTCTATTCAAAGTTTTAGTCAGTTCGAGCAGTAATTGGGGTGTGTTCATCAGGCATTACAGACGTACTAATCATAAAGCGATTAACTTGGTGGCGTATTCTTTCCAAAGCGCATCTTAGAATTTGTGAGTTTTCGAAAAAGGAGAACCCGTTTAAACGACTTAGTAAGAAGAAACCGCTAAGTGTGAGCTTCAGTAAAACCGCACAAAACCGTACTGCTAACATGCTTCTAAATCACTTCACTTTGGCAAATTAAACTCACTTCTGAATTTCAATTACCTAACAGATTAAGACTGATCGGTGAACACACCTATTTATACCAAAATTGAAACTATCAAGTTAACTTCAATTTGACTGTTTGTGTAGTTAGCTTAACCGAGTTTACGCGACAGTGGTAGGATTCTCAGACGATGCGTGACTTGAGTTCGCATGCGTAGACTATTCGACGGACTGGACGTTTCGGTATTGAGGCCGACATATGTTATGTGTTTAAATATTACCCCACACGTGAAGTAGCAAACATGCCTTTAGCTCGACAGCTGACATAAGCCGAGTCCGTGATGTTTGATGTTTGCTAGTTACTTGTTCGATAATAGATCATCCCCATATAAGTAAAGGATAAAGAGGGGATAGTAGTGGTTTTATCCTAAGTTTTAAATTCTAGCGTTAACAATTTGATAATGTTTTTAACACTGAGAAGTTTGACAAAGAATATTTCGTTTTCTGCGTAAGACAATGTCGTCTTATTGGATTCGGACGAAAGCGTGTACACATTCAATACTTTTGAGTCATTAACCGTATGACCAGTGAGCCAGACTGTACGACTTTGACAAGTTCATGTTTACTTTGCATTCTGACTTGACTCCATAAGAAGTTAAACGGTTTAGTAAACTAACTGTTTGTCGTGCAAGTTGCTTTCTATTTTGCCAGCAATTTGAACTGCAAAGCCCAATAAGTATATTCTCAATGCTTTGTCGTGAACGAAACAGATCATTGCTGACCTCGAACAAAGTCCACTACGTGATAAACAAACATAAAACGATCGAGGCTAAATGGTCTGTACAAATAGCACATAACAGTATCTACAGGATAAATGCACCAAGGAATGAACGAGGTATTCCGAATAATCTTCAGACATTTTCGATATAGGTGATTCGCGGTATAGGAGAGGAATTAAACGAGCAGTTTATAGTATGTATCTCATGAGCGAGACACGGTAAGACATGTACCGTCGCGATATGTTCGTATTGAAAGTTGACTGTGTCATGGAGTGCAGAAGCGTTCAAGAGAGAAAAGTGCCAAAATGAAAGGTTACCATTTTCGGTAAACTTTCTCTATTTATGCTCGACAGGGATAGTGTCAATGGTACTTTGAGCGTAGATTAGTCTGCTGGCCCAAGCTATGGTGAGATTTCAAATGTCTGCTCGGCAGCAGGCGTGCAACTAGATGAGAGAACTCGGTCATAAAACTAAGGTTAGCCTACAGTAAATGATTTACAGAACAAGTTCTCATACAACAGATTCATTTTCGATGTACGTACATGGTGTCTGTCTAGAGGGAACGCTTGAATGCTTAGCTGGCGCACCCGTATGTAAGGTGTGAGCTTAGACGGGTCAGACGTCAGTTGAAGGAAACACGCGAGGTAAACGACTTTGAACCGCACAAGTTAGCTGGTAGATTTCGCACACAATGGACGCAAGGAGCATACCATAGTGTAGGCCCAGTGCTCGTCTATACTACCAATCAGAACTTATCTCGGACAGTTAACAGGGTTATTATCCCCGATCTATACTACTACCTTGGCGAGGTGGTCGGTTTCGATCCGGCGGGCTATGCTGACCAGGACTCCGGTCGTTCCAGATGCAACCTTGTCAGGCAGGCCAAAGAGGAGAAGTCAGACGAAAAGCAGTTACACTCATAGGATTGTATGTCGCACTACTGACCGCGTAGGAGTGCTTAGGTAGTGAAACACGATCATAGAGGCATACAGCAGAACTATTTCCATAGTTGCGGCACTGCTGTCTTACGTTTCAGGAAGAAGGGGGTTAGAAAAGGTACCCTCAAACAAAGAGCACTTTGATCGCCCAACGGTTGACCGTGACCGCCGGCGTATTATCCAATACGGTGGTAAAACATCTGGTATCTCGCAAAAGCCTGACGTAACTTTCAATACATCCACTGCGCGCAGCAGTGCTCAGAATGAGACATCATCGTCTTATTCACTGCGCCATCGAGCTGCCAAGTGAGTCAGACTCTTGAGTCATTGGCTCCGGGTGAGGTCCCCCAAGAAAACTCTATATCCTGTTGTCTCGCAGGTCAGACCTAGGAGTCAGAGACTCGGGGTGGGGTCCCTCAAGTCAACCCCCTTCCGCGGCATAAAAGACCGGGAAGTATCAGAAATTATCTTTCACTCGACGATGATATTATTAACTGATCTCGGCTTTCTTCTACTGTTTTACCCACTAATCCTTCTACCTGCGGGCGACAATTGTTTTCTGAGGCCAAGACAACTGGTAAACATTGGCGCCTTCAATGTCCGCACGCTCCGACAAGTCGGTCAGCAAGCTGCTCTGACAAGTACTCTCTTAAGTCTGGAGCTTGATGTGTGCTATGTGTCGGAGACACGAGTCTACGATTCTAGCACGGTTATCCATTTGATCTCGCCTCTAGATAACTGTCGATCCAAGCGCCTCTATTTCAGGGTTTCTGGTGACGTCGAAACTGAATCTCGCGGTCAGGCTTGAATGGGAATCACACTGAGTTCCAGAGCGAAGCACTGTTTGCTCGAGTGGATCACAGTGAACAGTCGCTTGTGCGTTGTCAGACTCAATACATCGGTAAAAGTCTGCCGACCAGAAACCAGAAAGGCGTTGTGTATTCATTATTTCGGCGTACGCTCCGACGGACAACTGTTTGGATGCTACCAAGGATGCGTTCTATGACGCCCTCGTTGACCTTCTGAGGCAAACTAAACACTCAGACATCATCATACTAACAGGCGATTTCGATGCTCATCTTGTTCATCTTTCTCCGGATGAGAAGCGGCTGAGAGGTATGTTTGGTATCTGGGCTCCACGCACTGAAAATGGCGATAAACTGCTGCAGCTGTGCGCATCCCACGGTCCGTATATTTTGAGTACAGCATTCCAACACAGGAAGAAGCACTGTTACTTGGAGACCTCCGTGTGCTTCTTAGCCGTGGACGCAGTTGGATAATATGGCAGTTAGTTACAGGTGGCGCCACTCTGTTAAGGACTGTCGTGCCTTTTGGAGCAACCACCTGGACTCGGACCATGCTGTTGTGTGTGCCTGTTTTGTTTTATCATTTGCCCAGAGGACATACGCTCGTAAATGCAAGGTGCTTGACTGGCATTCGAGCGGTTAGGATATAAAGAACGCTTACCAAAAGACGTTGGTTAAGAAGTTACCCAGTTCGAGTCAAATGAAGGACCCTAATGAACACTGGGAACAAATCGCCGAAGCCATGAGAGCATGTTGCGAACAGGCATGTTACGATGGGGCTGTTCATTTGTGACAGAACTGAATATCCGGCACGTCGATAAACCTCATGAACAAGCGTCGCTCGTTCCCACCTGGTTCTGAATATGATGACGACCGTCGATAAATTAAACGCAAGCTGACTGAAAGCTTGCGCAAAGATCGTGAGCAATACTTGGTCGATAAATCGAGAGATGGAAAGAGCCTTTCTATCTGGGAATAGCAAGAGGCTTTTTTCCCTGATCCGTGGTTGTACTGGCCGTCGAATCGTTGTAAATGAAACCATATGTGAGAAAGATGGTTCACATATCACCAGTCAATTGCGCCGACTTGACAGATGAGCTGAACATTTTGAAAAGCAGTTCAGCTGGCCTCAAGCAGATCACGTGGATTACGGGACCCGATTGGTCAGTTATTGCATTCCAGACGGTCCTCCGTTGAAAGCAGAAGTGGCACTGGAGCTTAAGTAATAAGGCTGCTGGTCCAGACCTCCTCCCTCCTTCTCTTTTCAAGGATGGTAGGGAGAGGTTCATATCAAAACTGATCAAACTCCTCCAGACGATCTGGGAGACTGAAGAGGTGCCTCATGATTGGTGCCTATCAACAGTCATTCCCGTTTTCAAAAAGAGGGCCCGAAGTCTATGTGACAACCACAGGGGCATCAATTTGGTGTCTACTGCGTCCAAGTTACTCACTGGTATCACTTTATATCGGCTCACTAAGCCCACAGAAAGTCAGATACGTGAAGAACAGGCAGGATTCCGATCCGGTCGAGGATGCGTTGATCATACTTTTATGGTGCGACGGATCTTGGAACATCAGCACTAATATAGACAGTCGTCGGTCTTGGTCTTTTCAGATCTAAAGCTTTGTTTATGAATCTATTACGCTTAACGTCCTCTGGAACTGTATTTATTGCAAGAGAATACCAGTGAAATACTTGAATCTATTGAGATCCCCGTATGCTCAGTCTACAAGCAGGGTGAGAGTTTATGGACAACTGTTTCGGGCGTTCATCACTTCTAGTGGTGTTTGTCAGGGGTGTTTGATTTCCCCTCCCTGTGCAGTTTTGTCATAAACGACATTCTGGAGGATGCGCCTGAGGAGTCCAGTGAACTTGGTGTGGAACTTCTTTCTGGCAGTAGATAGCCCGATCTGGAGTACGCGGACGATATTGTCTTAATTAGCCTCTCTGTCGAAAAACATGCAGACTACGCTGGACAGGTTGTATGCCCGAGTAGATTTGTATGGATTGCGCTTCGCACCTTCAAAGTGCAAAGTATTGCATCAAGACTGGGGCACTTCAATTCCTATCTTCTTCATTGCAGGTAATCCGCTTGAGACTGTAGACAGTATCAGCCTGTAATATTGCTGGTGAGATATCAGCAAGGATTGCAAAGGCACGAGTTGCCTTTGCCAAACTGCATCATCTCTGGCGTCGAAAAGACGTCCGGTTGTCGCTGAAAGGAAGGGTATATAATGCCTGTGTACGTTCCATCTTGCCCTATGGTTCGGAAACGTGGCCTGTTCACAAAGAAGATATTAACAGGCTTGCTGTGTTTGACCATGGTTCTCTCCGCCAATTGGCCCATATTAAGTGGACTGAGCGCATGAGCAATGTGGCAGTTTGCCGACGGGTATTCGGGAACGCTCGGGATGCACGATCAATTGGTCAACTAATCACGGTACAGAGCTTGCGATGGTTAGGTCACGTACTTCGTACGCCAGCTGAACGTTTACCTTACCGAGCGTTATATACTAAGTCCACCAACAGTTGGGTGAAACCATATAGTGGTCAAGCAACAACGTGGTCACAAAATATGAAGATCTTGACTGCTCCATTGAGCAAAGTGGGTAGGTGTCGCCTGGCTGGCTGGGGTCCTCGTGATCACTCAAACCGTTGGTTAGAGACGCTATCCGAGATGGCTAAGTGTCGCAGTCAATGGCGGACCTGTATCCATACCACTTCTAGTTCTTCCACTTAGTCTTGTTTAATAATTTTCAATCTTCTTAGTAACGTTTTCTTCTAGGATATTCCACGTCACTGTTGAGGTGAGCGGCGGTCCGAGCCACAGTACCTTTTGGTCAGACTCATGGCTGTTATGATGATGATGATGATTTACTTTGAATAAACAAGCTTCCGTACAACACATCAAACATTTTTGAGGATCTGGATGAACGAATCACAAAGCAAACATAGTGTTAGTAGGCAGTGATCTAAAGGGGATCACTGAAGTAAATAGGCGATCAATCTTCAGTCATTGCTGTGTCATGCCAACGCAACCTGATTCAAATGATCGGCTGAAGTTTTCAACCCGGTTTTCAGAAGCTCATGTTATTAGAACTAATTATATTAAACCTCATGGTGCACATTTTGCAACGGAATTGACTTAGTCTACAAATCATAACTAAACCCCGTGGTACTTTGTTCTTCATAATTTAACTCGTTTCCATTTTATTTTTCAGCTGGTTCCAAAATCTTTGCCCCACAGTCAGACGTACAAGTTGGACATGTGACCAGTGGATGTCTCTCACCAACTCTCGGTCAGAATATTGCCATGGCTTATGTGAAACCGGACTTCATTTCCAACGGACAGGATCTGGCGGTGGAAATTCGTAAGAAGTTGCATAAGTTCATCGTTTGCAATATAGCATTTGAGGAAATTTTACTGCAATCCAGTAGGTTTTAAAACGTTTGACTACTAAACAAAGAACAGTGAAGGATTTTCCTCCGCGCTAAGTTTTTGTTCTTGAAGGAAGCAACCAGGTTAATTCCGGAGAGACACGAAGAATGAATGGTTCAATGATTCAATGAAACTAACTTCAACATTTTAAAAATACTTTTTGTACTGCAGCTATATTCTCATCGATGAATTCTATATCTGATTCTATATAACTTAAATGAAACCTTCTGTAATGATAATGGGCGTGCAGAACAAATGTTAAGGGCGAAGTCAAACAATGGACAAGAAACGTTAACTGTAAAATAAATAGCGTGAATGGAGTTGTACTCATCAATAACTGGCAACAAATTTCCTGTAACCTCACAGAAACAATGATATAATTGATGTGGCTTCCAATAAAGTAGGATTCCTGACTCTTGTCCTTGTAAAGATTACAAAACAGAACGGTTTGTCGAATATCGTATAAAATATTAACTAGGCCTGCTTTTCAGTATCTCACAAGTATAATAAATTAGAAAAAAGGGTGAAACAGCATCGGTTTTCATAGTAAACAGACGATGAGCTATTCAAAGGGAATAAGGGCAAAACATATTTTGACAAATGTCCAGCTTGATGGGAATGTTTTCTCATTTTCCTCATTACACATTTAATCATGCGAATATGTTTTTACGGCTATCAGGAGTGTTCCATTACTGCAAGTTTAAAAAACTTCTAATGTAGCTAAAGGTTTGGAAGAACTAGTCTGCACACTACTGAACACTTTTCACTAGCCGCTTAAAATATTCCATCGTTTAATGCTCGTCAAACAATGTACCCGTTAAATGATTCGAACTTTAGTGCCTGTGTGAGATTTCATTTAATACAGATGCGCCCACATATCTGGAATTGCACATTCGTTTTGCCAGAGTAGACCACAAAATAGTATAAGTGTAAAACGAAGGCCCTAATTTGATTGTAGAAAAAGCCCTTTCGTTAAGACTGTCCCTGTCTGTCGTGATTTCGGATTCGAAGAAAGTAACAACGTATATTCTACTATAATGTATCCCCATGATTAAAACGTGCCAATTGCTGCCGGTGTCTCAATCATTTGGGCACCCTGATAACTACAGTATTCTCATAACCAAGCTAACAGAGTTAAGTGACTAATCGTAGCAACGTGGATGCACACATTTATAAGGGGAATTCATCTATGTGACCGGCGAACTAACAAACGTTTTCGGTTCCAGTGGTAATGCTTGGTGTGATAAAACTCACACATTTCACTCATCTATAAGAACTATTAGCCTGAATAGAACATACTGTGGTTCAGGCTGTCACTCGCCGCATCGGTAAAAATATGCCAAAAAGAGAAAACAAGTTCAAACAGAAGTAGTAATGTTATGACTGCAAGCATACCACTGACCGCAGGACGTTAACATTTCGATTAGCCGTCCTGACCATCACTGTGGGGAAG
This sequence comes from Paragonimus skrjabini miyazakii, assembly GCA_014338405.1. Lineage (NCBI taxonomy): Eukaryota > Metazoa > Platyhelminthes > Trematoda > Plagiorchiida > Troglotrematidae > Paragonimus > Paragonimus skrjabini miyazakii. Next base: position 123,906 of record JTDE01000506.1, read on the forward strand.
TTCGAGGAACGTGACCGGTCAAGTAACACCTACACAATTAACGTAAAGAAATAATCAACTTATTCATAAGTTCTAACTCCGTCGTCCCTTGATCACCCGGCGGTTTGATCCAACTGTTTGTGGTTTCAGTATAATATGTCCGTCAACAGAATAGAGAGCAAGCGGCCTAACAATCGCAGATTGTGGAACGTGATAGGATGACCAATTGGTCGCGTACCCCGATCATTCCGAAATAAGTGTCGGCGAACTAACGCATTGTTCCTTGGATCCTCCGACTTGATATGGGCTACTCGACGCGGGCAAGCATAGCAAGCGTTTTGACACTTTCGTCACAAACAATCAACGTTTTCGAATCACAGAGTGAAACAAAACGAATACATGCATTATATTGTCTTTCTTTTGGTGACGGCAAGACGACATTTCGACAACAAAGACACTAATGGCTTTGTTGTTTTCATTGATATCTCACCAACCGTTATACAAGCTGACGAGTTGGCATTACCCAAGCAAGGGAAAATATCCAAAGAATTAAGAGGAGTTTCTGCACTAAAAAACGTGAGAGTGGAAATGCCCCAGTCTTGAGGCAGCACTTTGCACTTTGCAGATGCTAAGCGTATCCCATGCAAATCAATCCAGTCGGTCAATTTGTTTGGAATGTTACAAACATCCTCGCTAGAAGGGCTAAGCAAGACAATGTCATTCATGTACTTCATGTTAGTCAACCTAACACCAGGAAGAAATCCAACACCAAACCTGAACGCACGCTCCAGAATATCGTTCATAACTAAATTGAGCAGAAGGAGGGAGATTGGACATCCATGGTGAACACCACTAAGAGTGATGAACACCCGAAACAGTTATCTATAGACACCAGTATATTTGATGGTTAGGCATATAATGATTTTGAAAGGTTCAACTATATGTCTAAGATTTCGTTACGAGGAAGATAGTCAAGATTACTTTAACAGCAACGGAAGGGGAAGTAGCCTTAAAACATAGAAAGGTGGTTATTGATTGGAGTTGACAGGACGGTTACTGTATCTACTATGGAGAAGATCGAGCAATTCGAACACTATCCACAAAAGATTGCGGTTGAGTGTTTGGATATGAGTTTGTGTTTACTGGAGTTGTTGTTAACACGCTAGCCTGACAAACACGAGAGCCGGAACGCAGAATCCGGCTCGGATAAAGATACGCAATACTGATAAATTCAACTAATCATCATCATCATCATCATCACAACGGCCATGAGCCTGACCAAAAGGTACTGTGGCTCGGGCCGCCGCTCACCTCAACAGTGACATGGAATATCCTAGAAGAAAACGTTACTAAGAAGATTGAAAATTATTAAAACAAGACTAAGTGGAAGAACTAGAAATGGTATGGATACAGGTCCGCCATTGACTGCGACACTTAGCCATCTCGGATAGCGTCTCTAACCAACGGTTTGAGTGATCACGAGGACCCCAGCCAGCCAGGCGACACCTACCCACTTTGCTCAATGGAGCAGTCAAGATCTTCATATTTTGTGACCACGTTGTTGCTTGACCACTATATGGTTTCACCCAACTGTTGGTGGACTTAGTATATAACGCTCGGTAAGGTAAACGTGCAGCTGGCGTACGAAGTACGTGACCTAACCATCGCAAGCTCTGTACCGTGATTAGTTGACCAATTGATCGTGCATCCCGAGCGTTCCCGAATACCCGTCGGCAAACTGCCACATTGCTCATGCGCTCAGTCCACTTAATATGGGCCAATTGGCGGAGAGAACCATGGTCAAACACAGCAAGCCTGTTGATGTCTTCTTTGTGAACAGGCCACGTTTCCGAACCATAAAGCAAAATGGAACGCACACAGGCATTATATACCCTTCCTTTCAGCGACAACCGGACGTCTTTTCGACGCCACAGATGACGCAGTTTGACAAACGCAACTCGTGCTTTTGCTATCCTCGTTGATATCTCATCAGCAATATTACAGCCTGACGAGATAGTGCTACCCAAGTATGTGAAACTGTCTACATTCTCAAGCGGATTACCTGCAATGAAGAAGGTAGGAATTGAATTGCCCCAGTCTTGAAGCAACACTTTGCACTTTGAAGGTGCATAGCGCATTCCATACAAACCAGCTCGGTCGCTCAACCTGTCCAGCATGGTCTGCATGTTTTCGGCAGAGGGGCTAAGTAAGACAATGTCGTCCGCGTACTCCAGATCGGTCAACCTAGCGTCAGGAAGAAGCTCAACACCAAGCTCATTGTATTCTCGAAGCGCACCCTCCAGAATGTCGTCCATGACAAAACTGAACAGGAAGGGGGAAATCGGACACCCCTAACGAACACCATTAGAAGTGATGAACGCCCGAGACAGTTGTCCATAAACTGTCACCCTGCTTGCAGAGTGAGCATACAGTGATCTCAATAGATTCGCGCATTTATCTGGTACCCCCTTGCGGAGAAGGCACTTCCAGAGAACTGGGCTTAGTGAGCCGACGTAAAATGAGACCAGTGAGTAACTTGGACGCAACAGACACTAAACTGATGTCCCTGTGGTTGTCACATAGACTTCGGGCCCTCTTTTTGAAAACGGGAATGATTGTTGATAGACACCAATCACGTGGTACCTCCTCAGTCTCCCTGATCGTCTGAAGGAGTTTTGTCAGTTCTGATATCAACCTCTCGCCACCATCCTTGAAAAGAGAAGGAGAGAGGAGGTCTGGACCAGGAGCTTTATTACGCTTCAATAACTTAAGCTCCAGGACCACTTCTGCTTCCGACGGAGGACCGTCTGGAATGCAATAACTGACCAATCGGGTCCCGTCGTCCACATGATTTGGTTGAGGCCAGCTTTCGAGGTCGGCCTGCAAATGGCTCATCTGAATGTGAGGTGTTGTTCAATTTGAAATAATCTAAATCCCCACAGGTTAAACCAAAATCAAGATTTGTCATAGAGTAAGTATAGCTGGTGCACCTTTTATCCGGTCAGAATCCTACCTGCTTCACACCCGTGGGTGTAATTATTAAGCTGACGATAAGTAGGACAGGCAAGTCACGTGAACATAATGGGTACTAGACTGATGATTTCAAGGTTGCCACATAGACTTCCAACCCTATTTAGGAAAGTGGGAATTGCCGTTTTTGGTCACCAATCATGAGGTAAGTCTTCAGTGTCCCAACGTGCCTGAAGTTCTGTCAAGTTTACCATTAACTTTTTTCAATCATTTTTAAAAAGAGAAGAGGACAGGAATGATTCAGAAATCTTCTCCAGCTTCAACAACCTGAGATGCAGATCCACTACTGTCTCTGACAGAAGACTGTCTGGAACGCAGTAATTAGTTATTGCGATCCCGACTACATCGTCCTGTTGAAATCTTCCTTCCAAATGTCAACCCACCTATCAAATCGTCGTACTGGTTGGTGATAATAGCACCATACTTTTTAAATAGGGTGTGATTGATGCTGATTCTTGATGCAGAAAAACCATATATCAGAGAAGGTAGTATTCTGTCGTTCACAGATAAAATTCGTTCGACTGCTTAACCAAATGATAGCCACGGTTTTTAATTGGGTTTCCTTTCAATTCTTGACGGTTGTCGTCATACTTAGAGTCCAGTTAAAATGATGTAACGTTTGTTCACAAGATTTTTCAAGGTAACAGATGTCAAATTCTCCCACAAGTGTGCAGTTCTTATGATGTCGTTGAACTCTTAGGAGGAGGAGAGTTCTGCAGACTATATTATCAACACTGATTTGGTTTTATGGAGGCTCTATTCAATGTAGAAGTTATTTGGTGTGAATAGGTGCCATTTAGGAACTGAATTCTCGGCTACTGAAAATTAGTATACACTAGTTGCAGCAGAAATGTAGAGTTTTTCGCTGTTATTCCGGGAATTTGTCGGCGAAATAATCTGGTGACTTTTCCAGGGTAGCTCATACTCAAAACCCCCATAATAGTATCTTTCTCTCAAGAAAAACTGAACTTCCGGAGTACTAGTTTAGCACTACATGACCTATAGACGATGGAGAATATAACGAAAACAAAACATGTCAGGATTTAATTCTACCTTGCATTCCCGAGGAGATGGACATGACGAGATGGATTTACGGAGTAGTCACACGTAACGTTGAGTCTCACGCGTTTACAATAGTTTGCCTTGGGAAGTGCAAAATCAGACATCCGCACTTCTAGTCCGGGAATCTGTACCAGCAAAACCTAGTCTGATAGCTGAATTTATCGTTCGGATAGGATCCAAAATGTGTGAATTTAAATTGAAAACTTACTGTTGTATATACGTAACAAAGGTAATGGTTTTGAATATCTGTACTAAAATGGTTTCGGTGCGTTCATGAACCGTAACTTTCGTTCCACATTTTTCTACCTAATTGAGCACCTCGGTGACAATCACTAATCTCGTTTACAACATGCCCATTATGAACTGAAGTCTACTAATGCAAGTTTCCAGACCCTCAGAATGAAGGGGGAAAGCTTAGTCAAACGATTTTTGATATTGCATACACATAACTTTATTTTACACTATTAACGCTAGTTAAGGTGACAAACATGCCTAAGCCAACGACTCTTGTGAGACGGGATTATCATGCTCAGTGGTATGTGGAGGTCCTCTGTCCTGAAAATCCGTCGATGTACATCAATACTGATACGGTGCTTCCACACAACGACTGCGCTTCGGAGACACCGATGGTTGAAAACAGATATTCTATGAACAGCCTCAACACGAATGAGCCAGGTTTTGCAGATCTACCGTAGGATAATTTTTACAGTGATTCAGACTCAGCCTCTCGTTACCAGCCTTTCGGTACCAGTGATGGCGGGATAAGCAACAATTGTGTTCAAACAAAGATAGCAGTCTGTGTAACAAGTACAACCATGTTTTGGTCGAGCTTTGTAGCTTATGTGTCACAACGGTTGAACGTCCTCTATGCTGTGTGTAGTGAACGATATTCTTTAATCACCATGTTTAAACCGATGGTCTGCAACCCAGGCTAGATTTTACCATTCAAAAGGGAGTTTATATCACCCCTGTTCTTCTCAAATCCTACTGTATCCAGCAATATACGTGTAACCTTATGCGGTCGGCTTATAACAAGCTGACGTTGAAAAGTATGAGACAAATTGAGCAGTATCAAAGTATGTCAAAAGGGAACGCCCGTTTTACTTTCTTGGTCCTCTGTATTAAGTTAACAACGTCATCCATCGTACCCTCAATATATGCTTCACATGGGTAACACGGGAGTAACACATTTAGAAGGTATAACCCTCTAGTAACATAACGAAGTGTTTTCAGGCAAATCACGCCCCAATCCTGCAAGTTTCAAGCAAAACTGAATTATTCCATCTTGGATAGGTTTCTAAATTTTACCAAGCCACATAGCGAGTACGTCTTGAAGGGATTCAGTCGTTGACTTTGCAACCCGAGACGGAACATCATAAAACTATGAAACCTGTGTCCGGAGTAGCATTAAAGATGTAACAGTTAATTCAGTACTAACGGTTCACCAAAAAACTAATCGCAACTTTTCTGTTACGAATTGATTGAAGTATTCTGCGTCATCTGTTTTCTATTCCCACTGAAATTTCAGTTCAACGGTCAGAACAGAGTGCAATTAATTGAGGCAAAATCGATCCTATTTCTTTAACCGGCTATGATACGACCAAATCGCCGTTTAGTCTTGAAAAAGAGCTAAACACAAGACTTAGTGAATGGGAACTATTGCTGACTAAAGGTAATTTGAACTATGTGATCCAGATAAACCAACCTAGCATTCAGTCAATTTCTGTTCTAACCTAGGGATTGTTCAGAAAATTGAGTCCCAATAGGACAATATGTTTCAGACGCGAAGCCTAATTTCAAAACAACACGTCTAGATTGGTTGCAATCAATTGTTGAGATAACAGGCTAGTCACGTGTTGTGGTGAGGATTGAGGAAACCAATAATAACTTCTGCTTTTGGCTAGGTGGAGTTACAGGACAATCACGAATACACTTACAGTTACGATGCACAAATGTGCATGAATTACTTGACGTGTTAAGAAGAGTTTGTCCACTGCTTATCATTTTTGGTTACATACGCCCTTATACTCTGTAATTGTCAGGTTTTTTCTTTTTAGTATGCATCTACTAACATACCGAAGACTGAAACTAGATAAAAGTTTGTCAAATTGTGGTTAGCAGGGTGGGTCAGACCCGAATGTGTTACACTAGTTATGGTCCAGCCTACTGGTGCTAAATCCTAGAGAGTTTCAAGTTGTTCCAATTCAATCATTGTGTGCCAAGGCTACTTTAATCCCCGACCGGGTGATATCCCCTGACTAGAGAACTAAAAACGGTTTTGAAAGTGATGCCAACATTTCCCAACATACGGTATCTGATAAAATGATAACACATCATGGGACAATCCGTACTGAAATTTTCACTACATGACAACCGACCCATTTTGCTAACCACGACCTTTTATGCTTACTAGGCAAACTCACATCGATTACGCTGTTCATTGTGTTGTTCAATTGTTTACCGTCCGTAGTTACAATGTCTAATCAAGCTACGCTACGAGCAGCGCATGGGCTTTGAGAAAATCGGTAAGTCGAAGTATTACCGAAACCCAACAAACGTGATCTAGACAACTGATGTTCAGAAGAGAGATTAAGTATGTAAGAAGTATAATAAATCCTGAGCCATTTGACACTGCAATCTGCCTAATGCCAAGTACTTTGTTCACATGCTTACTTGACAGTAGATGACCTTATAAAAAACGTACATAAGAGCCAACGAAGAGATTGCTACATTCTTTTGCTGCCACCTGAATGAATACGAGAAATATAACATGGCGGCTTGGGAGACTGAAAGAATAAGTTTCGAAACAGTTCACTCGGCATCACTAGTCGTTGTATTTGCGCATCTATAACAAGCAAACTTACTACTTACGTGCAACAATAAAAGTATGCTTCACACGAAAGCGACCCGGTGAACAAGGTGCACGTTTCTGCCCAGTGGAATAAATAAACAAACTTAACTTCAATAGAACATTCTGAAGATGATGATAATACGGAATAGACCTTTGGCTTATCAACTGATTAAGGCAAAACAGTGAAAGTGGACTTATCTAACCATTTTGCCTATCAAAAATAAACTATTTTGGTTCCAGGTAACACCACGGCAATGCGGAAAACAATTAGGACTCGGTGATCCACATGTTATGTATGGACTACGTTGGGTATAGTTCTCAACAATATGGGCGTACTGACATGATCATATATCCAGACTATTTTGTACAGACAATGACGTTCAATCCATAAGGATAGTCGATAGTTTACTAATGAGGTATAGAACACAATAAAAATATCGACACACAGAACATAAGCATGATTATCCACCTCACATTGTGATGCAATTCAAACCAAGACACACCCAGCTACGAGATAGAAGAGCGGATATCCCACTGAAAAAGCATGAAAGTACGAAATTTACTCAATAAAACGATAACCTGATTGAGTAAAGATATGCATAGGTCACAGAACACAAAACAATATTCACAGCAATGTGCTTGAACAAAAACATTAAGTAATATGATACTCTGAGAGAAGAAATGATTACACATTTGGAAACGGGAATAATAAAATTGAACGAGATTAACCTTCACCTATCAGGATTCTGTCTGTGCGTTTGAAAGTGGCAGACACCAATATGCTGCACAAAGTGTATCAAGAGGATAAGAGTAAGTGGCAGTACGAGAAAACTTGCTAGAAGTAAATTACAATAAACGAGAACGCTTCGAAGTTGGAAAGTTAGCGAGAACAAAATGACCGCGAAATGAAATAATATACAGAGTAATCACACACGTAAACATATATTCACGGTTTACGTCTAAGCGAGAAGAACGCTTTTAACGATCTTCGACGGTCGGATAACCTGGGCGTGTCAAAACGAAGGCTCCCCGAACGAGCCTGCCGTGCCAGTGTGACAGTACCAGACGGTAGTTGTAGTTGCGAAGCTGAACGCGCTTGTGACGTGGTTATTCGCTTGGCCGATTCATTAATTGCGTCTAGCCATCGCTGAATGGCACGATCGTTAGCTGTTTGGAAGAGGTATTCACGTCCGTCGTGTAAATGCAAACGAAAAACGCAGGGCCTTTTTGTGTAATCATCAGCAACTGTGGCTATAGCCATGAGTAAATTAAGAGGTGCTTCACCGCGCAACGTTTCATCCGGTTTCTGACGGCGGCTGCGATAATCTTTGTAGGCGTATAACTGGCCTGATTGTAATACCATGTACAGTGGAACCCAACTGCGACCGGCGCTCTTAGAACGTGGAGAACCACCGAATTCCAGATCATGTTTGCGAACAACAGGACCCTCAAGGCGTGGCAAACTGGTAAGAAACTGTTCGGCTATTACCTGACTTGAACCCGCTACAGGTTCGATGCCTTCTTCTGCACTGCTGACGGTAGAACGTCGGCCTTCGGATTCAGTACTGGAGGAAGAGGCAGAAGAAACGGAACCACTCTCTTGTCCCAATGATACTTTGCTTGTTACGTCTATACCTTTCGTAGGAAAGTTATTGGGTCGCGTTGGACTGATGTAACTGGAATCAATAATAACAGTAACAAGGCATACAAATCACAATGCAAACTGTTGCCGTAATTTAATTGGTTCAAACGATCAATCCAAGCTGACGTGGTGGACAATGCCCAAAAAACAACGGCTACTTAAAATAGATCGATGAGTACATGGGAAAGGGAGATATCACTCTACGATTAGAAAAAGGAATATATGTTACTCAAGGATGCCTAACAGTTCATGTATATGGTTATCATTTTATCAGTGATGTCTGATGCGGAGTACGAATCAAACCTAAGGGCACCGAGTCATGTCTGTCACTGTTAAACGGTTTATACAACGAAAAGGAAGAATGTTTACTGAAAAACAGCAAAAGCTTTAGCTTGTTTTACTAAGCGAGTTGTATAACGAACATAATCTTTTAATAATCTCCATAGTTGAAAAAAATTGTTCATTCACCTACAGATGGGTTAATTGACGCGTAATACATCAAACATTTAGAAAAGTGAACGATCCATCACAAATTTAACAGTGATGAAGCTTGACAGTAGTCAACAAGTTTCATTTTGAGGACACCATTACCAATCCCAACAACGATGAGAGTAAAAAGTCAGTGGTTAATACTGATGTCAAACAATCCTTCCGCCAGAAGAAAAACGCCTTAATTTGGAGAAAACTGAAAAAGTAGAAAATTGTACGTGTTTATTAAAACCGTTTTGTATCAGCTCAAACTGCGAATATCAATGTCTACTCCTGACAAGCAAACAACATCAGTGTCATTAATTCTTCTCAGACTACAAAGAAATCAGTGAAGTGAGGATTACACAATAAACCCGAGTAACCGCAATCTACCCAAAAGTGGTTGAGTTTCATGGCTGAAAGATGAACACGACTTGCAGTTCCTGAATTATTTATGTTTGTCTATTCAATTACCTGAAACCAATGAGCTAAAAAATGTCATAAGACATGTACCGCGTCGTAAATTACGACCTGTCAGTCTTACAACTTGATCTAACTGATAAAAATTATGTTTGCCACTAAATGGTCGTGTCGCTGGCTGAAAAATGGCACATAGATGAAAAGTAGTGATCAAAAAAACGTTTCCATTGACTTCGGCGTTGAGCCGGAGGGGTAGAATCAACCATCTTATACCTAAATAAAGCAAGGTATCGGTGGCTGATGAATTCCAGCAGTAACAACACATGCTTCTGAAAGTTACATTACAGATTTAAACAATGCGTTCCCAAAATGCAATTGACTGCAGAAAAACAATCCGTCAGAATATTACAAAGCAAGAATGAGTACGCCAGATGATGAGTATCATTTTCGTGTGATTAGAACAGCAGAAATGACAGGCAATTCAGCTAAGATTAAGAAGAACAATGAAAAAGACAAAAAAAACCAATAACCAGGGTCTCAGATTAACGAGATGTCACATTTTAAAGTTACCGTAAGTTCTGTCTGTAACCAGCATTCCATGACCGGCTTTGTCCTATTTCCCTTATCTACAAGACAAGATGGTGTTCAGCATCAATCCCGCTCAGTTTCAAAATCCACAATCTACACTGATAGACGACAACAATGATCCGCGTCAGTTGGTATTAGACAGCCTGTTCGGATCAATCATGGAATAGTACGGTTTGCGCTGTCAGCTGTATGTAATTTTATGTATCTGAATGTGCTTCTGAGCATCCATCATTCAACTGGGGTTTTCAGAACAAAATTCAATCGGAGATTTACATAAATCAATCGTAGATGTCACCCATCTGTTAGGTAACCCGATCACCCCACACTGTTATACAGACGTGACCAAAACAACCTTTATGAATCCGCTATGGAAATGGCAGGTTTTCTGGCAAAATAACCAATCCTCGGTATGAGTTTGCATCGGCTGGGCAGAGTATCAACTAGTGAAATATTCGATCATTCTAGAAGAACAACACTGAGACTAAATTATATTAAACCAGGTTTTTTTAGTTCAAACTATTAACTGTGTGGGCAGGAAAGATAAACCTGTTCCATCCCGTCGATGGAATCACCACCCCTTTCATTGTGACAATGTTCATGCCATCCGTGGGTCGTTCATCTTCAAGGCATTACACATAAACAATTGTGATTAAAATCCTGTGGAAAATCATGACATGAGTCTGCTTTCCACAATTCAGTAAACTATTAAATGTTGCTTTCTGATGGCTAGCATGCGGGAAATGCTATGACGAGTGAAATATTAACTGGACGAATGGGTATTTGTGGTCAGAATCTACTCGATTCACCGCTTATCTAAACCGTGACACAACAAATGATCTAACAGTGGGCCTATCTAAACGTCGCGTTGAGAATACTGTATCAGCATTGGACAAACAGTCTTAATGTTACAACTTCCGTTATTCGCCAATTTCTTCGTCTTGTATTGCACTAATCAACGTACAGTTTGTGACTTTGTATGTGTCAATATGATCAGCCAATGAGTGACTATGATTTCTTTAATACTGTTGTACATCCGTAAATTCGGCTTCTTGTCTCATAAATAGGAACTGCTTGTTGCAACCAGTACGAGGTCTTCTCCCTATTAATTGCGTTGGAGGTTTGAATCCGAGTACCATTTCTAGGGCTATTCGAAGCCATTAATTCCGAGTATAAATCACATAATCAATCGCAACAAGAACGATTTGCCTCAGTCACCTCGTGAGACTGAATGTTCAGCCGGTGCGCACGTGCGGCGAGTTGTGAACGATAACCGTGTTCTCCTTTTGTCACATCCGATCCAGTTAATCAATGCTGACTGATCCCAATCATGTCCAAGGGTGTGACAATTGAAGGTCATTAGAAGGGGATGCAAAATAACGGTCTATAAATTACAAAATACGTTGACATATAACCTCTTCACTTTATTACTGACTGATTTAGATGAGACCCAACTGCGAAAAATCAGGGCTTCGGCTGGATTCGAACCAGTGACAGAACCATCAGGGCCAAACACTACAACCACTGTACCAGCTGAACTACAAAGCCACGCTGGGTGCTCCGAAATTTCACACTTGGACTCTGTTACCCATCCGTCCCGCTATCTCATATGTCAGACAAAGTAGAGATGAGATCCATGTAGTGGAACTCGAACGTTTTAAAAAGACTTCCCCCCCTTGTCGCGGACGTATGCTATTCATCATCATCATCATCACAAACAGTAATACATCAGTGGTTCTCGCTGATGATTAACTGCCACAAAACCATGGATAAAAAATCAAACCCTGTATAAGAAGACAAAAGATAAAACGGAAGGTACCTAACTGCTTAAAATAACTGTCTATATTCAATCATTCAACATCAAAGTGTCTACACCTTGTAAAAAAAGAAACAACCAAGCTGTAGTTGAAAGTAAGGCGTCATCAGCAAGACAGTTTCTTAACGACTTTCACTGCCCTGCGTTAGTAAACGCAATCTCTTCACACACACCTTTCAGGTTGCCGTAAAGTAATACAGTCCGCAATGTCGCCTTATACATGCGATCTTTAATCTCGGTGAGATACCCCTCTGTCGTCAGAAGTGCCTCAGATTGGTAAATACTACAGTAGCCTTAGAGATACGCGCTTCTATTTCATTACCTGCACCTCCATCGCCGCCGCTGATGCAACTTCCTGAATATACAAATCGATCAACAACTTCCAAAACTTCATTAACCAACAGCAAATGTACGCAATCACAGCAATCTTGCAGAAGCACTTTGCATTTTGGGGTCGCAAACCACGTTCCACGGTACTCAGCACAGAGTGAAATAACGTCCAGCATTGTTTGCGCTACTTCAAAGCTGTCAACCAACAACTTGTCGTCAGCATAGTCAAGATCGGTCAATCATCCACCAAGTAGGAAATCAACGTCTGCATCTTATAAGCGCTGCAAACAGTCCACCATTATTTCGCTTATGACAGGATTAAACAAAACTGTGACAGCCTTGAGACAGCCTTGAGATACACTGCTCATGGTGCTCAGAATGTCAGACAGTTCACCACAAACCCTAGCCTGAGCTGAATTAGGGGAGTGAAAGGCTGAAAATACGTTCACATATTTGGTCGGTATACCTCTGTGTTTTAACTACTCTAAAAGTGTAGATCGATCCATTGAATCAAACACACCTTCATGGTCGAGACTTACGGTAATTGTTGGCAGACGGTCTACATGATGCTGCTTCAGGGTTTGGCGAAGACTAACAATTTAATCGATGCAACCCAACGCAGGGCGAAAATTGGCCTGTTCTTCTCTAACGTTTGTCTGTCGACCTGCAGTGAGTCGACAAGAACCTCAGAAATGATTGCCGTGGAGCTAATTCCTCCATGGTTTCCGCAAGAGCCCCAGATAATTTTCTTGAATACGAGAACTATTATTGAGGAACCCCGGTATAGGTTGAAACAACTGCACCAAGGCCTCTAACAACGTCTCCCCATCTTCTTTGAAGATTGCCCGCATGAGATCATCTGGACCAGCAGCCTTATTTTTACTGAGAACCGAAATGTAAGAACGGACATCAGTCTCAATGGATGGTGCTAAATTTGCCACTCGAGGTGTTATTTTACAAAGTTGTAGCGCCAACGCAGTAGAGGTAGAAGGACAGCCAAATTGATCCTCAGTGTTCCGCCCAGTGCTATAACCTCCAAAACCTATCATAGATGCGCATGCAATCTGCCTTGCTGATGGCTTCACCGATAGAAAGTAGCTTGCGACTAGTAGCACGGATAAACTCGAAGAATCCGTCGATGTTCTTTGAAGCAAAAGCAGCTTCCGTTTCACTAACTTCTCCATTAGCCAAGCCTCACGATCGGCTATCAGGCTACGTTTCAGCTTCCTACATATATCTCTCCTACACTTACTACATGAACTGTCAAGAAAAAGTGCTGCGCCTGACATACAACAACTCCAGGGATTTATCTGAAATCCAATGTTTGTTTAACGCGCGAATCCCTGTGCCGCATGCCACAGTACCTGCTTCACCAATGGCCTGTGAGATCTCCACCTAGCAGCTATTAGGATCTTTGGGGTAAGAATTGCTAAGCTTGCTTTCTAGGCTAGTTTGGTACTTATGCTTTACAAACGACGCAACCAGTTTCCCAACAGTCAGTCATTGCTGTCGGTGGGATCGTTGCTCAGCAAAAGTAAAAACAAGACGACAGCGTACCAACGCATGATCTGAATCCAAGTATGTAATCCAATAAGAACGACAGTACTGAATCGAACAACGTCATATACAACTAACTATGTGGTCCATCTGAGACCAGGTCTGGTTCGGAGAAGGTGGGCATCAAGCATAACAATGACGTATCTAAAACTAGCGCTGGCTACAAATTGGTTACGCTTAGTGCACAATTTCAACTGTCACCCGCCATTACCTCAGAGATGTAATGCTATCCCAAACCTGCCACCTAAACGAGACTCGACCTCACCAAGACGGCCAACCTTGGCGTTCATGTCTCTGGCCAGGACGATTATATCATAACCATGTGTCAACCGAAGAAGAGCTGCCAGATCCCAGTAAAAGGCGTCCTTGACGCCAGCATCACTACAGTCGATTGGAACATAAGCAGACACAATGAGACGGTTCCTAAAGCTTTTGTGTCCAGAGCTGATTTTAACAGAACCCGCCAAGCGGCAAGTGCAAGGGCTACTGTTAACAGGAATTCAATCTACCAGTGTGGCTGCGGCCGTCAGGCTGAGGACTACACCTACTCCAGCTTGACCGGCAGCGGTAGTCGTCGGGTCATCCGAAGTGTATAGCCAATATCGGGTAGACAGTACGGGTGTTGTTAGTTCCATACGTTGACCACAACAGACGTCGACATTCGACGAGTCTAACGTTCGTACAAGAGTCGTCTGTTGATCTATCTGTTTTAAAGTTCGAACGTTGAAAGCACCTATATTACTTCGCGTTCTACGCCTAAGTGAGAGAGAAGGGAAGCCTAAGACTGAATGATAAGAGATGGGACTTACGGGGAGAGTGTTACTGTGATTAGCCATATCTGCTGTGGGACCTACAGAATAATCACCAAGAAGGGGGTCGGGAGAGGCCTGAAAGTTGAATTTGATAGATCAGAGGGGGAGTGGTCAGCAGTATCAATGTTTTCGCCTATCCACCCTGTCAAATGTAGCAGATAGGGCGACCCGGTTTATACTGCGAGAGGGCCGATGCAGTATGGAATTAACAGTATTGTGAGTAATCATGGTTGTGTGTGGGCTGAGACAACGCCAGGACGCCCAGACCTAGACAGGAGAACGATTAAGGTTCCCAACCGAAGCCTTTGGCTCAAAAGCCTGTACCGCAAGGCAGTGAGTGAGCGGCAGTGTACCAGAACTTGTACTTTCTCTCGGAAAAATATGCCAGCCTTCTTTCAACCCCCAACCTGGAGGACCAGGATACTGCGGTTTGTCAGGTCTCTACTGATTGGCCTGCCTGGCATGAGTGACGCTGTCGGCGTAGTCATCACACTGTCTAATTTAGTCCAATATGTCATCGGGTGCGCAAGTCGTCACACCACGTAAGGGTTCAGTCTTGTTGTGACGGTTACCCGATGATCCATCTTTCACTGTAACACAGCAGCTACACTGCTCAGTTTTTCCTTACTGGTAGCTAGTTCGGTAATAATGTTGCGGACGTAACGATATACCTCTTTAGACTCACCATAATGGGTCATGTTCTGATATTCCCCAGTGTAGCAGTTAGGTGAGGAGGGTAAGAGGAATTCACTAAACGAGATATGTCTTCATCTACTGTTAGTTAAGCTCAGTCGTGATCAGATGAGTCAATGCATCGATGAACAAACATCCCGTCTGTCGGTAAATCAATGATCGGTTATGTGTACGTTCCTCAGGCAATAACTCGAGTCATCGGGTTATCGAAGTTTTGAAGTTTCCTTGAACAACATTGAAGCAATCAGTGTCGTCTCACCACGATATCGTAGACTAAAATATAAAAGACTCAGAGGCCAAAAGTCTTAGTTAAGGACATCTGGATTTGTGTAACTTCAATAATCGTATGACATTCTAAAATACATGGCGATTAGATAAGCTGAAATGTTACACGGTCTAAATCAGAATCAACAAATGCTGCGCTCAAACAGTGGGTCACTTTCAGACAGCACGCTAAGCTAAAGTGCTGAAAAATTGCACGAAGATAAAGGAACACGTCGTTGCTGCCGGAAAGGTTGTGTACGAAAAACGAGATAAGCATTGCTAATACAGATTGTTTGTTTCAAGATGACGGTTACTTAATGGTAGCCAGTATATAAATACGGACAAAGTCTAATGAAACGCAATGTATAGCCTTGTGTTGATGAATGCACGGACTGTTCCGTTACACAGTTAGACACGTCACGCAGCACACCAATAGTCCTCGGGCTCGCTTAGTATTCAATTCACAAAGAAGCTAAATTCTCATGCCTAATATCTCTTAGTAACCAGAGGTGACCGTAAGTTCGATAGTAAAACCGAGTGAGTCAGTTTACTTTTAGTAACAACAGGTTTGTGGTTCTAAGCCTTTAACTGTCGTGTGCTGAAGAGACTAGGTACTTATGGATGGCCGAGCACCCTACAGCTATGTCACGGACTTTGGTAAATAGCCCTACTTATAAAGCAATATCTGAAATAGACGCTCATTGCGGTATTGACTGCTTCTATTTGTTCTCATTTCACAGACAAGTCAATCATTCAATAATGTTCACGCCCATGAAACCGATTACCCATCATCACTCTTAATGTACTCAGTCCCTGCCTCGTCCCAGTAAACGAACACCACCTACCGATTGTAACTGTTTTATCAAGTCCTTTGAGTAATGTGATATGTTTTACGTCAGCAAAGTGCACAATGTATAAAGCAATGGGGTAGCATCTTTAGTATGTGACCTAGTTGTTTAAATGCACGTATCCGTAGGGTTTACGTGTGTCAACCTGTCTCATCTGTGAGATAAAAACTAGCATTCTCGCGTTTTCATTCGTTAACAACTGTTGTTAATTGAAGTGCGTATTTGAACACGAAAATGGATTACCAGAAACTGCAATAGGCTTGACATCTTCGACATTTGACGGCAACTATTCGCAGCCTTAAGATAAAACCACTTTAATTATAGTCAAATGAACGGGGTTATCAGGCTTTCCAATACTTCAAGTTAAAGAAGACAGATTCAACCTTAGAAACAGCAGATACAATTTTGAAGACTATACCTGACATTCAAGATATCCACCGGTGAATGTAAAATCTGGCTAACCACCCCCAAAATATCGTTTCTCCGCCAGAGATTACCAGTAAAACTACAATTCTGGGAGTGCGAAATGCATGGTATGAGCCAAAGACTCCTTAGACTTTACCGATGAGAAGTTCATCACTCCAAGGTGCAGTGAGCCAACTTCTTCCGAGTCCTATTTATTCTAATCTAATCTTATTGCTCAGGCGTACAGCGTATCTTAATCGCCTAGTTATCGGAAACAAAAACGTGGGTGTACTGATAAGTAGAAATTTTTTTCACATTGTGCTATTCAATTGGCGACAACCTATTAAGCATAGCAAAGCATCAAATGAGGACTGGTTCACTAATTGATGACTAAGTGAAAAACAGTATTTTAACGAACTCGACGTAAATAAACAACTCAGAAAGCTTACTGACCTTGCTGATGGAGTGACCTTGGACGCTCGTGACGAATTTGTGCTGCCCGCCTGATGCACACTATTTCCTAGTCCCGTTTGTGAGGGACTCGTAGAATGACCCGTTTTAGCCATCTGAAAAGAACCTGAGCTTTTCGAGCGATGTTGTTTGCTCATAAGACCAGCTGTTATACCTGTCATTTCTACGGGTTGTTCAACTGAACTACTTATTTTTCGTGTCTGTCTGGCAGACGTAGCCTCAGAAGATAACCGTCGGTGAGTTGGTTTTTCACTTGGCGTCGATTCTATGCTCGATTTTTCGCCTGGGATGACTTCCTTCGGGATTGATACGGCAACATTCACTGGGAAAATATTTCTTGTCACCGGTTGTGGAACCTGTTTTTCGTCCAAGGGTGTTATTTGTGCGGTTGGTTTTGGTTGAAGAACCATGTGCGCCTTCGTAACTCGACGCTTGCTGGTTGAGGGTACGTTTGTGTCGGTTGTCATGACAACAGGTTGTGCGTTATTGTGGACTGGAACAGGAACAGGCTTGACAACTGTGATGGGAGGGGCTTTCGGTGCGAGTGGGGTATGCATTAAGGTTGAACGCTGAGCTGTTGTTGGTTGTGGTTTTGAGGGTGGAATTGACGTGAGTTTTGGGGCTTGTGAGGATTTTGTTTCTGTATGTTTCGTTTGGGTTTTAACATATTGCGGAAGAAACTCTTGAACAACTTGACGAATCTTATCGCGTTTCTCTTGCTCCTTCAACAGTGCCTCCTCTGGCTTCCATTCCATAGCGCGTATTTCAAGCTAGGTAGAAAACAAAGTTTATCCGTCGGATCAGTTGGTGAACATCAGGTTTTGTTCAAGAGATTGACGTTTCACGAGTAGTTGGACAAATAAAATGTATGTAGGACAGAAGTTGAATAAGATTCTAACAAGTATTGTTCAAAAACGTCCACGGTGAACAAGAATATTACCCTTGAGGCGTTTTATACATAAGCAACATTAAAGTCGCTTCGAGAAGTTTAACGTCACAGTGTCTCCATGATACTTTGTCGAAATACTTGTCCTACACAAGCATACAAGCAGAATAATAAGGCTGAAGTGAGAGTAAAGTTGTTGGCTGTAGGGTTAAACATAGCCAACCAGAATGCTGCACAACACGAGCACACAATATGACACATGAACACTGTCAGCTACGACTAGTCTTCAACGACAATATTTTGGGCTATCGTTGTCAATAACAAAAATATGCAAGCTGAAGAATTGAAAAAGACATGAGAATAAAGAAGAGTTATCAATGATGCGGAATTGGACAGGACGTGGCCAGCAAAACATTCCCGGTATACACTCTGAAGGAGAGCATTAGCCGACTTATATTAGCAGGATGGTTCTAATATATGCCATATTTTATAACATGTAGAAACCATAAAAATAGCACTATTAATGTGGTTCACAAACCGTACTAAATCTAATGTAATGGCAACTAAGGTATAGTGAACAATATTGGTTCTAAGTAACCGTCAACACGAATATCTTAGCAAGAAATATTTGTCCTAATCTTCCTCTTCTAGTTGTACGGTATTGAAGCAAAAGAATGAATAACAGCTGTATTGTGTCCCAGTTTAGCGGTGGTGATGATAGCAAAAAAGAGAGGAAGGACAGGGTAACATCTCAAACAGCTATAAAACCGTAGATTAGAAATTAATTGTATTGACATCCTTAAAAGCATAAACACAGCAATGCTAGGAAATGTGAATGAACGCGTCCTTATTTACCAAGTATACTGCTACTACAGAGGAATGTATGTTATATATTCAATGTTTGATAATTGAACAATTTAAGCACAAACATTGTTACTTTATCGAATACTATTTTCAATGAAAAGCGAAAAATTAATGCGTACACACTACGAGCACATACTGACCTAATCATGCAAACACCATAAAAGTAAACACTTACCGTAGTCAGTCGTTTCAGAGCGTTAAAGCGCTCACTAGAGGCGACTAACGTCTGCTCGAAGGCGTAATGTGCACCAAGCAATGTCAAAGTTTCCGACAAGGTTTCACCAAATTGACGCCTAGCTACTTCTAATTGAATTTCACGTGTGGCCAACCAGGCTTCAGCACTGGATGCATCTCGTGCAAACTGTCGTACTTCCAGCAACAAATGCAAACGATCCCAGCGTTCACGCCACAATTCCTGGACCAGCAAGTGACCCGTAGCTAGTTGAACACACCGTTCTCTAACTTCACCAATCGGTCGAACAAGCGTATCCGAATCATCCTTGGAAGAAGTAACAGGTGGCTCCATTTGTAGCAAACCCCGACCGAGATCCAGGCAAGCATCAATACTTTTCGACCGAGCTTCAAGTTCGCCTTTAAGTAGTAAATGTTCGTTGATAAGTACTTCGACGCCATGTGTGTCCCTTGATGCAATGATAATAATATTAATGGTAAAAATAATGCGATCACATGTTGGAGGATGGATTTCAATAGAAAAACAAAATTGACGTTTCCGTACGATGTTATGTTGAATGAGAAGTTTAATTTGGAAATAATCGGACAAGACTAAACCATAACCAGAGGTATACGATAATAATTATGGAAAAGCCCTGATAACACGAAACAGATATTCAAACTCTCTTTGTTAACATACTGAAACACAAATTTCAAAAAATTCATTTGAATAGTCCGGAGTTGCGGATGCTGAATTTAAATGAATGTGGAAACATATGCGGTGGAACTAAACTGACTGAACTGTGATCCATTCAAATCAAGAATCACGGGAAATGGTAAAGTGAATTTACGACGGAAGACTATATATCAAACTTTTAACGACCTATTGTTTGTCCAGGATTCTTTTTTTAATTCCAATCTTAAGGTGTATGCTAGTGAACGTCGGGCAAACACGCTTAGGGAATATCATACAATTGGAGATGAATGGCTTAACGAGCATTTCTATTTTATCAAAACATTTAAGGTTGATATTACATTCACCTTCAAAAATAGTGTGAGCACGAGGATAGATCGTTGTGACACTCAACTAGTACATTTGCACTCATCGGCAAGGAGCTTTTTAAACGTTTACGGTTTACAGAGATTATACAATTCCAACGGGGTAAGGAACTCAAAGCGGATGATTCATTGATTGCGATACCGACCGTAAGATGTCGGCGTAAAATGGTCAGGATACAATCACACCGGTCACATCAGACTACAGAACTATCAGTCTGTGGTGTAAATTACGTATAACTAGAAAGTACTAAGAGGAGTACAATGAAATTGCGTAGATGTGCGGGTGAGTTTATGTATCAAACATGTGCTATGGTTCTTCAGTTTATGCATGCTGAGTGATGGATGATCCATCAGCGCATGTCTATGTTGACGGCTCTACAAAATATTTTTATTTCTAACGATGTCACATCCAAATCGATCAGGTTCCATGAGCATAAAAATGCTCTTACTTTTAAGAGGTGTATCCCGTTGGAGTGAGTTATGACCTTTTTGGACCCATACGACATTGGCCCACAAGACATATCGCAAAACATTAAACGATCAACACATTTGAAAGCTTCGAACAGCGACCACTTTTGTATCGAAGTTGCAGATCGAAATCAACAGAACCGGCTTTCTTTCTGAGGAATAAGGCAATCTGACAACTAGTAGCAAACCAAACTTGAAAGAACTCTTTCAGGGTCATGACTTATCCTGATCGATTCACTATTTTGGGTGGATTTAGTAGTGCCTGTCATGAGCAGCACAAATGTAAAGTAGGTCCATGGCTTTTACACTTTCAGATGGTTAAAGTTACGATGTGACGAACAACTGTTTTCGAAAACTCTTTCTCAAATTAATACAATTGCATATGTTTCATCAATATGTCATAAGAGCGCAAAACACAAGAAGTGGCTGTTAACGAATGACAATGAAGGTCAATACTAGACTGCACACAACAATTGGTTAGGTCCAGACCTGACTTTGACGTAACATCCAGTCAACGTCCAGGCTGGGCCTAACCAATTATGTGTGACAAACGTTCGCGTCTGCGGTGTGTGAACGTGTACCTACTTTATATCCAAGGGTTTCAAAAATCCAGGCGACTTTTGAAAATCACTGTGCAATTGAATAAACGAGCCGAGAGGAGGGATATGAGAAGCGATTGAAATATCTCCATGAGTGTGAATGCCGCAATCAAACATGGATGGCGTTCGACTTATACTGACTAAATCCTCGATCATTAACTAGAAACATATCAACTAATTTAAAGTGATGTACTCTGTTTAACGCGGTGAACCATGGCTTGAGTACCACTGAGTAAACAGTGAGTTGGCTGACGTGAATCGATGAATGCTTCCGTTTGAAGAGATTTCTCACATTCAAGCGGATTTCTCTTCCGAACAACCAGATTTAAATTCCTGTTGAAACCCGTCAATTTTAAGGATCCTTGCAGTAATCGGGTTTCCAGATATAGCGCACGTGCTTTCGAAGTGACTGTGTCAATCGCAATACCACTGATATCACACCAGGACACACGAATTTGCCACAACATCATCATCATAACAGCCATGAGCCTGATCAAAAGGTATTGTGGCTCGAGCCGCCGCTCGCCTCAACAGTGACGTGTAATATGCTAGGAGAAAACGAATTTGCCACAGTTCAACACCCAATTACCTCAACCTGTGAGTAACGCTCAGGTTGCTTGTTCGCCGCCAGCGATGCGATGCGTAACCGAGAGGCCGGTGGAATGCCTAATTATACATTGCTATCGTTCTACTCACAAATTACATCAGTAGCTAAAGACAACCGGATCAATTACTGTCAGATCAATTGAGCGCATAACACCTAAGAAACTGAATGTCGAGTTTTGAACGAGATTTAAACAAACCTGGGTCGCTCCTTGGCCTCCATTTGATCACGCGTCATTTCCAGCCACATAATTAATTCTCGGGCTGACATAAGAAATCGATGAATCTGTCCCGCCAGTTTCAAAACCGAGTTTCGACTTTCAACTGTAGTATGCAAACGTTGCCAAGACGCCTGAACACGGTCGTACCGAGCTTTCAGTTGCTCTTCTTGAGTACCAGCATATCGTGGAAAAAGCTGTTTGGCTGTTTTCGACAATCGATGAATCTGTCCCGCCAGTTTCAAAACCGAGTTTCGACTTTCAACTGTAGTATGCAAACGTTGCCAAGACGCCTGAACACGGTCGTACCGAGCTTTCAGTTGCTCTTCTTGAGTACCAGCATATCGTGGAAAAAGCAGTTTGGCTGTTTTCGACAATCGAGTGAGCTGGTCGCTCAGACATTCCAATTCTTGGAGTAAGTTAGCATGACTTCGTTGACAGACGGAAAGACCCTGTTTTCGGCCAGAAATGAGATCAGCAGTAGGAGGCTGGGGGAGATTTTTAATTCGGAACATGATCCTCTCTTCCGTGTCCTAGAAAAAGTACAGTACTTCTAGTTAAGCAGGGAAAAAAACTGCAAGTGATTAAAAATTGTTATGGTTATAACACAACATAAAGCTTTACTAGCTTCCAGGGTAACATGGAATAGATAGCTGTCCTACCAAACACAATCACCTTCGGTATTCGAGGATTTAGAATCGGTCGTACATGTACTTAGCGTTTGCAGCGTGAAAAACTCTGGATCGGAGTAGTCCGTGGTGAAGCGCCGGTCCTATTTAGAGACGATGGGAGGGATAGTACAGTATATTCCTTGTTGGACAACGGCTCGGACCCCGTTTGAATAAGTGGTGACATTATGAGAATACTTCCGCTGAATGGGAATTGCGTCATGAGATAAGTGAGTGATAAATGTGCACGCCTCAGAATCCAACTTTATTGGTAAAGAGCATTCGGTTTCCAACTTGTCCATTAATTCGCCCATCTATTCCAGCCAAACAGAACCACGAAACAGGGCAAAACTGCGTGATCTGCCCTTTTGTGATGAGAATCTGAAACCAGTGGCTCTTACTGGAGGATGTGGACCGTCCAAGGCACACGGAGTACTTCACTGATGGCTCTCTGATCGGAAATAGACCTAGGTGGTGTGAGTCCTCTCGGAACGAGTACTTCTTGGTCCGCTGGGGAAAGAAGGCTACTTGTACGATGGAACTAACTATAGGGGCATAAGACGGTTCGCTAATCTGGAACAAATAAGGTGTAGAAATGATTTTGAATTTGGCAACATGAACTCCGTCATCAAGGGAATCGTTACAGAGGAATCTGTAGTCCCGAAATTATTAGTAATTAGACTCATCTGGTCGACGGACAAAATATTGCACTGTTGCTTCGAATGTGCGACGTGTGGGTTGATCTAGAAAATTACGCGGGTGGCTCACAGGTTGCCGGTGCCCTTCAATCTTCCGCGTGCGTTCGACCTATCGCAAAAATAGCTTTGCAATCCCCATAAGCCAATTGCGATTTTGGTTCAGTATGGAGTGCAATCACGAATATTGATTCTTATGACAAACTCTCCGTCGGAAAAAATCCATCATCAGTATGCTTCTTGTACGATGCAATGGTCTCAGTGGCTCTGCTGTGTTTGCTACGTAAAATACCCCCCGGAAATGCTCTACAAGGCTGGATTAAACTGAGCTAAGTGGATTAGCATGGTCGATGCTGAAGACTGGCAAATTTGGAACAAATACACAAAGCCTCTGGAGGGACTACGTTTCTCTTGTAGTACGAAGGGCGAAAATTGTGATTACGGCGTAACAGAACCGTACACACTTTGGCATGCGTTCCACGGCAGTTATAGTCATCATCATTATAGACAGTAATACATCAGTGATTTACATTGATGCTCAACTGCCACACAACCATGAGGAAAAAGGCGAAGCCAGTAGAGGAAGACAAAAGAAAATAGAAGGGGAGGGGACCTAACTAACAGAAAAAATGCTACGTCTATATTCAAACATTCAACATCAAGGTGCCTACACCTTGCAGAACAACAACCAAGCTGTAGGTGAAAGCAAGGCGTCATCAACAAGACAGCTTCCTAACGACTTCCACTGCTCCGCATCATCAAATGCACTCACTTCACAAACAACTTGGCCAAACAACGATAACATTCACGACACTGAGTTTGCTTAACCGCCATCTCACCTAAAGCTTTCAGCCACGGACTCTGTGAGTCACGATGTCCCCATTCCGGAAGGCGAATCCGACCTGCAGTAGCCAGTCCTTTGGTGAACGTCTCCATTTCTCTACGTCATTTCATCATCTGTCCATCTCGCACCCTACGCCAATTGGTCGGTATACCTCTACGTTTAGATAACTCTAAAAGTGTAGATCGATCCACCGAACCGAATGCACCTTTATAGTCGAGGAATGTGGCGATTGTTGGCCGACAGTATACATGACGCTGTTCCAGAATTTGACGAAGAATAAAAATGTGATCTATACATTCCCGCTCACGGCGAAACTCTGCCTGTTCTTCCCTAACGTTTGCCTCTGGAACTGCAATGAGTGAACGAAGTATACATGATTCCAGAACCCTAGGCATCGATGTACGTTGAAAAATGTAACTCTCGGAAGGCCGATTCCAATTCTGCCTTCATAGTTGCATGATGACAAGACAATTAGAACTCGAGGTATCGTAAATCACGAACAGTGTCTGGATATTGGCGAATAAATCACTTTATAATCAATGGCATGCTTTATCTGATCCGGGTATCGGCTTAGGAGGCTTTGTCGAATCGAGTCCGTTACAGAATACAACATCAAAGCATCGGGTAACGGTAAATTCTATTCAGCGCTACTTGATTAATGGTCACTCTGGTGAATTCCATATGTCTCCAGCCTTCTAAAACGGTTCTGGATACTGTAAGTTAAATTGGCGACTGAGTCAATAGTCACTTTACGTGGAGTCTGTAAACGACTCAATGCAGCTCTTGCAAATCAGACCTGGCTGCTGCCCGTTGACAGATATTGGTATCAAGAGCCTCAGTTCTATCAAGAAAAAAGGTGGAAGAAATGTCTATCCTCATCAATCGGTTTTCATTGCTTCGGTCATGATAGTGGTGATGCACTTTATCACATGCAGGCGTACCGGTATAAGCTTTGACCGCTCTATGTGGACAGAGGAGTACACATGGTTTTGAATCTTGAGGGTGGAGGAATTTTAGTCGGGAATATAGAGTAATCTGCATGGGAAAGAAAATACCTGATGATCCTTCTTCCATATTTATTATCAACCCACCTTTCTCATTGTTGTATAAACACTTTTCTTACTGCGGTTCTATTCAGCATTTGTTTTAGTATGCTACTGGTTCCCTGGGCACAGAGTTGAACTGTATGTGAAATGTTGCTACAGTTTAATTGCTTGCCCAACTGCCACCTGATCTCACTGATCAATTTCTGACCGTTAAGTAATCGAACTGTGTTTCTCGAGAGATCGCAAACAGATAGGGTTTATAGAAGCTATGGTCTAATTGTTTCGTAACATTACCTCATTGACTCAATTGCGAGGTTGCTTTGATTGGGAAATTACCGCCTGATATGCCCAGTTCAATCAAACACTGAGTTTGGCCCACATGAAATGTTAAAATGTCACCTATCACGTTAACACAGATTAAAGGCCACGGTATGGTATTGAGAAAACCAAGTGGTTTTAAGCGCTGTACCTGTGAAGTTTGACGAATACCGTGGTAGACAGGACGAAGACATGACGAACGGAATTTTAGGATCAGCTAAGTAACTGAAAATGCTGGCGTAGAAATGAACGGATAAGTCTCTGTGGTTCCTGCAAGACTGTGGTATGTAGAACTGGGAAAAAAATCGATCTAGATGTCTTTATCACCTAATTCTCAAATTCACATTTCACAATGACAATTTTCGTGTTTGCTGAGATTCAGCGGATATTGAAATAAACAGACTAGTATTTGTACCCGAAATATTAGTGTAAGGGGCCCGAATATTCCTACACCAGATCAATAATTCATTGCACAAGTTCAAACTTTGAGAGGTTCCGGCTTCCGCAGGAATCGAACTAGTAACAAGAATCGAGTATACCTATAAAGCATGAGTTTGTTTGCCAGAGTTGGGCGTCTTTATGTTATACGTTTGAATATAGACGTAGTTATTTTTAATATTCAAGTTGAACATCACCCACAATTGATCGCAGCTATCGCATCCCCATAGACTTTCCAGTCGGCCCCTTTCGAAGAGAAGCACTAGACTCGAGTTTCGCTCTCATTAGAGCCCGTCAGTAGTGCATATCATCGCCACCGCCGGGACTTGAACCACGGACATGCTGTTCATGAGGCAACCGTGTTTACCACTGCGCCATTGACCTCACGTTAGGCACGACCGAATTATCATATGTGAACGCTCAACCACTTTTGCTTGTGAGTAACGATCAGGTTGCCCGATCGTCTCGAAATGGAGACACAGTTACTGTCTGTTAACTCCAATCGATAACCCCGCGATTAGGACTTCCTAGACAGGTCGAGATCTCCAATCTCATTAAACCTGCTAGGCGATATTGTAGATTACTGATGAGTAGTCGGGGATTTGGTTAATTTTCAAGTTGAACATCACCCACAATTGATCGCAGCTGTCGCCTCTCCTTTTTTTCTTTTCTCTCCCTACACAGGGTTTGCTTTTTCTTCTTCGTGGTTGTGTGGCAGTTAAGCATCAGTGTGAACCATTGATGTATTGATGTCTATGATGACG
Source organism: Paragonimus skrjabini miyazakii (assembly GCA_014338405.1). Classification (NCBI taxonomy): domain Eukaryota; kingdom Metazoa; phylum Platyhelminthes; class Trematoda; order Plagiorchiida; family Troglotrematidae; genus Paragonimus; species Paragonimus skrjabini miyazakii. The sequence goes on from JTDE01000506.1 coordinate 150,780, forward strand.
ATGATGCATGAGTTTGACCACCAGATGTCCTACCGTGTTGCACAGAATGCACGAAATCCTCGTGTTTGGGCACATCTATATAGTTCTTCCAAACTGGAACCTACCAAGTAATCCGTTTGTCAGAAATATTTTTTGCATCTACTCTATATCAAGGTAATGATTGTCGTATATTAGGACACAGCTGAGTGCGCTATTAATGGGCGTTATAACAGATGACAACCACACACAATTCAACTGTGTGACGAAACATAGGCTACACCCATCTATAAACATATTCGGTCAACCGAAATAGACTGTATGGTATAAGAAAGACAAACACTTTGTGTTGATAACAAATTCAACTAAGTACTTTGTACTGTATGATCATATAATAGATAAGTACCGCATCTGTCCAGTCATTTGACAGATTACAGTGATCAATAGATAAGTCCGTGCAAGGAAGGAGGATGGATTACACAGTCAATGATGACGGGGACAACGCCCAAAAGCTGGCACGCCCGGATGCGATCAAGTGAATGAGTTGGGAAAATCCATATTTGGCTTAGTCATCCCTATGTTGTAGTACCAGGTATCACAGTACGCCCAGTAACCAATGTGACACTGAGAGGTAACATAAACAGCCGAGAAAGTTTATAGGTGGGCGCTGTGATCAAACAATGCAAGTTGGCTAAACGATAAGTAATCGATGTATGTTACATAAACTAACATTTGACACCGGGAGTAACATAACTGGTACAATAATGCCTCTAATTAAAACACACAAAACCTGATTCGCTGTGGGCACCTAATGAGAAAGATCAGTCAATGAGAGAAGTATGGGTTAGTGAATCACACAACGAAAATCATATCGACCATCGTTAACATGCACACCAAGGACAGTTCAATTCTCTTACCTCTGTAAGAACGTGTAAGTATGCCATCGAGGTTTCATAAAATTTTCAATGGCTTATTGATAAGAGGATTAGTCGCAGACGACCACATTTGTGGTTAACCGAAATATTGTGAGAGACGTTAAGCAGAGGTTACGAATGAGTAACTATGGATTTTCAACAGAGTGGACACACAAGATTGTCATGGCAGTCGATCGGGCCATGTAGTACAATACGCATAAGCATAGTAAAGACGATAACACGAAATGTGATCTATGGTAAGATAGTTCGTAATATTTCTTAAAAGTAAACGTCCCAAAATACGCATCCACTTGTATGTGGATGAAGACGTTAACAAATATAGCAAGAATTTTACAAACAAATACGGTAGACTATTATAAAAACACATGCTGTCATCGCTCAAAACAGTGCTCATTTTCGATTACGCTTTTAAAACCACACTTTTGAAATGCTTTGTTCATTGAATAGGATTTTGATAAAACATTACAAACATCATAATTTTTTGAAGTTTATGGAACTGATAGCAGTCAGAACATAGTCTACGAACTGACGTATGCAACAAATTTCACGGGTTTTCATCTCAGCAGTATTAACCTTGATAAATGTTGGGATGTATTTCAGTCTCATTGCCAGTTCCCGCACTCGTCGTATGAACAGAACCCAAGTGTATCATCGTGATTATACGAAGCAGTAGGTCATAGTACATCCGAGTTTATGTGGTGCGAACATATTCATTTCATTGTTAAATGTTTGGTGTTTTACATAAAAAGACTGAATTGATTTACTTATGTATTCACTCCCAATGGCTGTAACTGCTGGCCTTTTGTTTTTGTAAACTTTCATATCAAAAGATTGAAATTATTAAAAAGTCTAGAACGTCCATCCCTAATGTTAGTAGTGTTCAGCGTTCACATTTGTGTTATCACGTCTTTCCAAAGAAATCTGGTTGTTTAGAATGAAATTGCACATAAGGATTTGGGATAAGGGGTTTCTCTGCAACTGCATTCAGTTTACTCAGTTGTATGTCAAAACTGATTGTTTCATTTTGTCGGCAAACACAATGATGCTCGATTGCACAGTTTGTCACGAAAGATTAAAGAAGACATCATGTATAGCATTGGTGACAGTATCTGTCGGAGCATATACATGTATAGCAAGTACACTGTCATTCGACTCCCCTTTCATTAATCGAAACTCCCATAATGACGACAGAATAGAGAGGAGGTCATTAGTTGGGATACAAAGGAACAAGTTCTGTTCACTTTGCGGTAACCAGTGGAAACCTCACTTCCGCTTGTCCACGAAATTCAACCTGGTTATCGCAACAGATCCTGAAAAGAAGCTACTGATCTATTGCACTGCATAGTGGCTAGTTCAAATGAATGACCATGTTTGAATTATAGCAACGTATTTCAAAAAGATGACACAGTTTTGCGCTCAGAAACGATGTTTAACTGAACAGCCAACCGGAGAGCGTGTACTGCAAAAGCGTTACATTGATCGGATGTTTTGCTTTGAAGAAATAAAAATTTAAAACAGTTATAAACGAATGAACTGGTCAATTAATGCAACGGTAATTGCAGATAACTATCGGTCATTTCCGTCGGCTTGATAGATCCCACTTGGAATCATTAGCCCAAAAACCTGACTTATTAGGCAACCGGTTTTCGTGGACAGCCAATAGCTGGAGGGTCATATTCCCATTGAAGCGAGGCATTATTTCATACATGCATAAGGAACCGGTGTCTCATTTTGGTTGCTCTTGTTCGCACAAGTGTTAAGCACGTGAGGAAACATGCATAGTACGCACTGCCAACAGTTAATCAGGGTGAGTTAAGAATTTAAATGACTCGTAACTACAAAAATTCGGGGCCTGATTGGATTTGAATGAGCAATGGGAATCGAATGCTTTTACTCAACATGTATGTTACCAGCTCAACTACGTAGCTGCGCTGACAGCTCAGCAAAGTATTTTGGCGAGATTGCCCCGACAGTGAGCGCTAGAATCTGCTTACACTACTGTTGAGCTTGGACGTGTACCACTAACAAGTAGTCAGCCAGACATGAGACCCATTACTACCTAATCGTGAAAAGGCCGGGATACACTAGATGGTGAGCTTAAATTCCCGGGGAACATTCTTCATGATGGTGGTTATCCAGGAAGTTTCATTAACTGACGAAAATGCCAATCAACTGTAAAGATATGAGAAAAAACAGACATATCTAAGTGCTTCTCAACGTGATAACGTCGCAGAATGATTAGCACAAATGAACCAGACAATCGACATTTATGTTACAATGGAACTCCGCCTACAGAGTAATACATTCCCAGTTCACCGTTAATTCTTAAAAATAAAAATCTGCCTGTTCAGATCTAAGTCGTTCTTGCGGAGTATGGTAGACCGATCGAACAACACGACAGCTCTCGCCAAGAATCCGAGAACATCACTATTGAAGGCGGTTGGGACACACTAAACACAGTAAATCAACAGCGTTGTCTCCGCCCATTTTGGTAAAAGATGGACACTGAGAAAACCTGTCACCAACCGAGAATAGTACTTGCCCAAGGTGAGAATGATGTTGGTTTTTGGTTTCTCTCCGAAATGACTGATTAGATTGCAAATCTTCCATCACTATGCCAGGCAGAATGCAACTCCATGAGAAACAAGGTAAGTGTTCTGGAATCGCCGCTTTACAATGTTTGGTGAATATTCAAGAAGTAATCGTAGGAACAAAAGATAAAAAGTCAACCACTTAGAAGTCAAGCGCGTTCAAAATACTAAAGTTTATAGCAGAAACAAACAAGACTGGAAGGCGAAGGTAACTGGTGCCTCTCCTGAACGCAACATACACCATAATGAGACGATGCTCTCCTCGACCGGCTAATTCATTTCAAACTAAATTCCGAACGCTTCAAACCCGTTATCAATAGGCCAGTCTTCCGGTTTCCCTTATAGCCCCAGGTTGAAATGTTTGTTGTTTAAATTTTGCCTTAAGGACCAAATGTCGACGAATATGCGTGAGTATCGGGTTCGGCTTCTGCCAAGTAATGCCAAGCTTTCTAAATTGAAATCGTGCCTTTCAATGACCGTAGGTCCTGTCAAAGGTGACACTTGATCACGAAGCTATTTCCCCTAACAAGATCGGCTGTTAGTAGCATGTGATTACCTACTAAGTTTTTAGCACATCTGGAGGAACCTGTGGCAGCAGTCGTCGTTCGTACTCATATTAAGGTAAAAAATGTGGACAACGAGATCCTGTAATCCGTATTAGAGAGAATATCACCTATAGTACAGCAATGCAAGGGAAGTTCACTCGAAGTGACCGAATCACAAAGTATTATAATGTACTTCAAACATAGTGCTATTTTCAAATTATTTGTCTGAAACTGATTACCAGCCGTCTGCATGCTGCTACGCTGTCAACACCTATATTTGCGCAAAATTATGACGAAACTAGGAATGGGCACGAGAATCTTTGTACGATTATGTGGTGATTTGACGAACTTTGGTGTCGTCCGGACCACAACGCGAGGAGATCGTCCGGTGGTCTATCAAGAGTACTGAAACAGTAGATCAGCACATAAGTCTACAGATGTGCCTGTGTAGTGCACATACGTTAGACAAAGTTCTTCAGTTAGAAGGCGAGTCATATTCGTCGCTAATAAACATAACATAACATAACCGTTCACACGGTACGCTTCATTCACCCTAACTTATGCGTCACTGAAAAGAAATCCATCCCAACCTGAGTTCAAATCGACATCGTATGTTTCAATTTTATTTCATTGTAATTCTACTGAAAATAATTTGGGGTCTGTAAGCTTTTATCAGTAAGAAATTAAGACACCTGCAAAACATTTTTTTTTAACGACGTATAATTCTACTTCAACCCAAATGAAATGTGTCACAACGTTCCCCCCAAAATATTAGAGAATTGTGAACATTCCTATCTCAATATAACCGTTGCACGGTAGAAAACGTTTCTCCAGCAAACGGTTACACACAATAATCTATCCAATGCATATAAAGGAACTGATCATAGAAACCAGCACAAAAGCGCCAACAGAAAACTTCACTCACTTGGCAGTCCCCGACAAAGTGATGCATGTCCCAAGCAGCCTTGAGTAACTGTTTGCGCGTTTCAATTAACTCCAGTAAATCTGCCCATGCCTCGTTCACTGAGTCTTTGGCTAGCGCAATGGCAGCAGCATCCGAGTGACCCCGAGCAATCAAGCTTACACACTGACTGTTCACACTAGACACGCGACCAGTGCCGTCAGGAACAGTGAGTTTCACGAAATTCAGAAACCGATCGCGTAGGACACAACAATGATCGATATCTGTACCGAGTTCATGACTAACGGCCACCACGGATTTCTCAGCAATCCAAATCTACAAACGTTTTGGGATTCAAATGTGGTGATAGTCAGAACAAAGGGTAATTTATCAAAAGTCATTAACAAGAAGCTGAAAATGGTAAGAATTGGTCGATGGGCTAAACGCGCTTAGCATAAACGTTGGTATCCTATGCCACATATATCTGTGAGCGTGCTAGTACATTAAATACAAAAAGAATCGTCAAAACTATTTCGACTAAAAATGACCGAAAAACACAAAAAACGTATATGAGGTAGCCCTGGTTCCAGTGCACTTGTGATGGATAGTGACTACATGACGATGCCCCCAATGTCAATGGTCTTCCAACCAAAACAAATTCAACAATGCGGACATTCTATAGCGAGTGTCTAGAGCAGTAATTATATTTATCCACGTCCAACCCTTTACCGTCATCATAATGATTATTATGCTACTGTAAATGTGTACATTTAGTCTCATTTACACCGACTCGACGACCAGTACAACCACGGATCAGGGAAAAAAGCTTTCTGCTATTCCCAGATAAAAAGGCTTTTACCACCTCTTTCGATTGTTCGACCAAGTATTGCTCACGGTCTTTGCGCAAGCTTTTAGTCAGCTTCCATTCAAGTTATCGACGGTCGTCATCATTATATTAAGAACCAGGTGGGATCGAGCGACGCTCCTTCATGAGGTTTATCGACGTGATGGAAATCCAATTCTGTCGCAACTGAACAGCTCCTTCGGAACATGCCTGTTCACAGCATGCTCTCATGGCTTCGGCGATTTGTTCCCAGTGTTCGTTAAGATCTTACATATGAACCGAACTGGGCAACTTTTTCACCAACGCCTCCTGGTAAGCCTTCTTTACGTCCTCATCGCTCGAATGCCAGTGAAGCACCTTGCAGTTACGAGCGTATCTCCTCTGGGCAAATTACAAAACGAAACGCGCACGCACAACAGCATGGTCCGAGTCCAGGTGGTTGCTCCAAAAGGCACGACAGTCCTTAACAGAGTGGCGCCACCTGTAACTAACTGCCATATTATCCAACTGCGTCCACGGCTAAGAAGCACACGGAGGTCTCCAAGTAACACAGTGCTTCTTCCTGTGTTGGAATGCCGTGCTCAAAATATACAGACGGTGGATGTGCACAGCTGCAGCAGTCTTTCGCCATTGTCGGTGCGTTCTGCTCGAACACCAAACACCTCCCAGCCGCTTATCATCCGGAGAAAGATGACCAAGCTGTGCATCAAAATCGCCCGCTAGTATGATGATGTTTGAGTATTTAGTTTGCCTCAGAAGGTCAACGAGGGCGTCATAGAACGCATCCTTGGTAGCATCCGAACAGCTGTCCGTCAGAGCGTACGCCGATATATTAAATACACAACGCCCTTCTGATTTGCGTCGACAGATTTTTACCAATGTATTGAGTCTGACAGCGCACAAGCGACTGTTCACTGCGATCCAATCGAGCAAACAGTGCTCCGCTCTGGAACTCAGTGCGATTCCCACTCCAGCTGCACCGCGAGATGCACCTTCAGCGTCACCAGAAACCCTGAGATAGAAGCGCTTGGATCGACAGTTATCTAGAGGTGAGCTCAAATGGATAACCGTGCTAGAATCGTAGACTCGCGTCTCCGACACACAGCACACATCAAGCTCCAGACTTGAGAGAGTACTAGCTAGGGCAGTTTGCTGACCAACTTGTCGGGGAGTGCGAACACTGAAGGCGCCAATGTTTACCAGTTGTCCAGGCCTCAAAAAAACAACTATCGCCCGAAGGCATATGGAAGGCAGAAGACATGGGGCGTGGTGGATTAGTAGGAGGGAAACATGTTGAATGAATAATGTCACTGTCGAGAGAAAGATAACTTCTGATACTTCCCGGTCGTTTATGCCGCGGAAGGGGGTTGACTTGAGGGACCCCACTCCGAGTCTCTGACTCCTACGTCTGACTTGCGATACAACTGGATATAGGGTTTCTTCGAGTGACCTTACTCAGAGCCAATGACTCAAGAGTCCGACTCACTTGGCAGTGAGGGGTTTGCCTAGCCCGAGAGTGCACTGAATAAGACATTGACGTCTGATTTTGAGCACTGCAGCGCACAGTGGACGTAATCGAAGCTACCTCAGGCTTTTGGGAGATACCAAATGTTTTTCGACCGACGCCGGCGGTCACGGTCACCAGTTAGACCATCGGAGTGCTCTTTGTTGGAGGGTAACTTTTCTAACCCCCTTCTTCCTCATACGGAAGACAGCAGTGTCGCAACTATAAAAGTAGTTCTGCCGTATGCCCCTATGATCGTGCCCCACTACATAAGCACTCCTATGCTGTCAGTAGTGCGACATACAATCTTATGAGTGTAACTGCTTTTCGTCTGACTGTTCCCCTTTCGCTTGTTTGACAAGGTTGCACATGGAAGGAGCGGATTCCTAGTCAGCATAGCCCGCCGGATCGAAACAGTACACAAGCCCGACCACCTCGCCAAGGTAGCAGTAGAGGTCGGGGGTTTACGATCAGTCTGTGTTGTCAACAGTACTGACATTTGAAAGAAGGGGTCCCAAAAACGGGCCATTCCGGTGATCTTTCGGAGCACGCTCACAACTAACGTCACATGGGCTGTCAGTTTTGTTAATCGTAACCATTAGTAAACATTATGTAGCCGAACCGGAACCAACAGACAACGTATGCTATTGTCTGCGCGTGCCGTCTCTGCTGACCGCATGCTAAAGCTATGTCAATTCCAAATGTCTGGTTTTGGTAACTTGACCGTGGCTGTTTGTGACGATTGTTCAGCCGAACGGAATGAGCAGTTTATATATGCGGTCGTTTATTCATGAATGACCTGCGGACTCGACGTCTGAGTTACTCTACCAACACTTTTGATCAGATTGATTTCAATATAGTGATGCAACTTATACACAGTGTATTCCACACACAAAAATCGGCCACTGTAGGAGGCTGCACGCTGTGAGGGTGACCACAGTATTTGCCTATAATTCATTTGTTGAACATCAGTTCTGGTATGGCGTACGAGAAACAGACAATTAATAAACTGTTGAGTATTCCCTCCATAAATTCTCTTGTTTTCATCAACAACCGCTTGTCGTCTACGCCTGTCGACTACGCAACTAAACCATGCCGTAGATACGTCAGTTTGGGCAGATGGTCGAGTTTTGTTTTTCGGTGTAGCAGGAAGTGACATGAACTTTGTAGAGGCTCGGGCCGTACTAAAGACAAATATACAGTAGATAATGAAGTGTCAAATGCATGTGCATTACTATCCACTGTTTCAGTTCAAACATGGTTCCTGATCATCCGAATTGCGTGCGTAATCCGTAGATTTCTTAAAATGGACATTGACACGAACCCTCGGAGAGAGCTGAGCAGAGCTAACAGCTCAAGCAGAAAATTTATCGGTGGTATTGACGTTCCAGCTGTCCCAGTGAGCAGACCGTTCCTGAATGAATGTTCTTAAACGTCCAGGATCACTTGGTGCGGTAGTAGTTGTCTAGATTTTTTAAGCTACATTTTTAAATGACTTATGTTTTTTTCATTTCGTATAACCTCTGTATCATCAAGTGCGTGGGTGTATTAAATGTCTACAATGACATGCCAGTTAACATCTGATTTGACTATCAAGATGGTTGGATACAACAGTCTCTCAGAAGATATATGGATTGAAAGATATGCCGACCGGTTTATAGCCAGCATAAGCTTCACAACGGTTCTATAAAACATCATCGTTAAGGCGATCAGGTAGAAAAACTTCGGAAGCGAAGAAATTGAAAATAATAAAAGAAGGCCCATGTGAACCTTGAAAGAGAGTCATTCTGTCCGGTAAGTGTTCTTTATATAGCTCACTGCTTGTTCAAAGGTGAACTGTTCTTTGTCAGTCAGATTACAAGATTGCGCAGGCTAGGCGTTTCTCGATTATGAGCTACCAGACTTTTGTTCTCCGATATCCTTTATTGGTTTTTTTTCTAGTGTAAGCGGTACATCTTGTGAGTAGCAAAGAATAATTCGTACACACGACCCTTTTCTAGCTAACATCATTGTTTTGAAACATCATAAATCATTCTCACTTTAGACATAATCGGTAACAAAAAAAATAAGCTGGATACTTGGACTTACAAGCATTCGGCATAGAAACAACCTTATCTAAATTGAAAGAAAATGGCTGGAATGCAATCGACCAGTTCGCATTATGGTAGATATATAAGCCCTAACTGTTGTGTGAGAAAACTGGACAGTAGTGACGTATATGAGCATGTATGTCTGTAATCGCTAAACAGTGTAGAGCATATTTGTCACCCATGTTGGAAGGTCAGTGAGTTGTAAACACTTGAAAAAGGACAGTGGAAAATCGGGTTCAACAGCACACATTGCCACAGTCTGGATGCGTTGACGCCGAAGTTAAGACAAAGATGAAGGTCACAACTGCCGACTCAATCACTAATCAATCACAAGAAGCAAGTATCGTAGTTTTGTCAATGGATTTACACGTACGAGTTATATGATGTGAGGTCTATCTAGCTCCGGTTTGCCGCCGAACTGTCATTTCAAGGCTGCACGATAATTAACCACAAATAAAAAAGACAAACGTGATGATAGAAGGTAAACAAATTAGTCAAGGTAACCCTGAAAAGATGAGCAGCAATTAGACTGGTTGATTTCTACTTCCACAAGGTAGTTTGAAATGGATTGGCTAAGTTTGAATTCAAACGAAAACGTATATTACCAAAAAATCCCTATAACCAAACGAGGTAATTCTTATATATTGCATTTTACTCTACTAAACTGAAATCAAAATAATACCCCATAGTTAAGACAGTCGATACTATGCAAAAGAAAATACGTTTAACAGAACACTAATACAACCGTTAATTATGCACTGTTGATTAAGCTTTAATGAGTAACATAGTAACACTCTAGAATACGATTAATTGCTTCAAGATTACGTCTGCGGTCCACGGTAAGCCGCAATTATCGACAAAGAAGTTACGTGAATTTGAATATGTTTCAAGAAACTGCAATACAAAATATCACAACTTTTAACAGATTGAACATTAACCTGATGCTGAAGTTGTAAATGAGAACAATGCCAAGTAATGTTGTAAATATCTTAAACGAATGCCAAAAAAAAATAGCCATTTTGGTTCCCAAAGAAAACATAGTGTAAGCTAATTGACGAGAGCATTTGCCTAAATGCAAATATATTTTGAAAGAAAATGGAGTGCAATAAAAATAAGTTATGTCAAACGCTATCAATATGCTGACAAAAACTTTTTGCCTAACATATATACCTACCTCTAGTTCAGAAACTTCTCGAAGTAATTGGAGCTGGGACAAGGCAGAATCGAATTCCAATTGTCTTTCGGAAGTCAAACTTTTTAGACTTTCAAATGCATGCACAACCCGAGCTTGACCTGATTGGATTGTGTGTTCATAGGCCTGAAGTTGTGAGATACGATGCTTGTCTGACAATGTAGACAAAGTTTGTTCTTTCAGTTGACCACAAAGTTCACGTGCACGGCTCCGTAGAGTAACCAACTGCGATTGCCATCGGTCAATAGTTTTCGTGTTATTCAAGTGTTTACGAAGAGCTGCTTTGACACCTTGTTCAGTCTAGTCAGTGAAGATACACAAACAAGAAATGTACATGAAAGCATACGTAGGACACTTTGCATAAACGAAAAATTAACCAGCAAGACTAAAGAACTTAAATCAGACAGCAGACTGAATACAATGCGTGGCATGTTCCACCGTTAGGAAAAATACGCAATAAACACAAACTGGTTTGGATTCATTCGCTCAGTGGGCTAACGAAGAAAGTCCGTAAAACATTCTGTAAACAATCAGTGAACTACCGCCATTTAGAACCAAAATATGTGCTGAAGGCCAAATCAGGAATAAAGCATCTATATTCGACCAACGTTGTATGAAAGCCGGCATAGTTATTATACGCTAGCCAGAATCCGTGGAAGAGTTAATGCATTATTAGCTCAAGACATCCGTGACGTAACAATCCTGTGAGTGTACCAGACTCGTCACAGAACAACTACCCGAAGTCGATGTCACGTAGACTAATTGTCATCCAAAGTGATGCTGTCACACTGAACCGATTCCGAAGCCAACTTACTCCCCTATATGGACGTTGCTGTGGGTAATCTTCATTGGATTTCGCGAATACAACTTCTCGCTGTTCAATTGGCAACTGCAATGCAATTATTGGAGCTACTTTCGGCTTTTTTCAGGCGCATTGGAAATACTCCCTTCATCCTTGGCTATTCGTGGTCAACTGCTATTGTTGTTGTCAAGTCGCTTACTTTGCGAAATGGCTACGCAACAGTTCGAGAAAGCACATTTCCAGTGCAATCGGTTCTCACTTAATTGACACTGGTAATCAAATTGAACACAATGAAGCGTTCTGAGTGATCTACAAGCTTCACTAATCCTGTCCCAGAGCTGTCAGATTGCGACTATTATCAACGGTCGAGGTTACTGCTATCAGACCACAAAACCATTGCCTATGTGCCCAAAAACAAATCGTACAAACCCTCCACCTCTCCTGGTCAATCATTCCACATCCATTTGAAACCCGAGCAGGTGTGAACCACTTGAAACTGACGAACACGTCTCACGACAGGCACCCGCAACACTCCAACACATTCATCAACACTCCCATCCTCCCTCATTAGACTGTGATCTGTACCAATACAGTGATTTCTAATAACCTATTTGGCTCGTTATAATTTTCACAAAACCCGCAATTACCCTATGTAATTGTAAAAGCCTGATAAGAATTACCGAAAACAGTTATATGTAAAATTGACATCTTATGAATTGCTACTTTTTGCGTCAACGACAGAGCCAGATTATTGGGGGTGTTGTAATTGAACACAACATAATTAATAACATCTTTGGTCCTCAATTAGTATACCTTTGGAAAAAGTATTAACCAGTTACTTCTTTATTCCCTTAGTCAATAGCTGAGTTGCATTCCAGTGTAACAGTCTAGTTCACTGTCAACTTCACGAGAACTGATCCAAAATAAACGTCCTTACACTATGTGAACAAGCGAACGATTATAACCCAATGTGCTACTTAGTAATACGACATGACCTTGTTGATTAGACGAAGGCGAAGGACAGCTATACCACTCGGTAAGTGCGCGTAAACAAAAGTGACTTCGATGAGATCCCGTTAATCATGTTCGCAGGTTGAGGTAATTGACGTCTAACTCGTTTGGATACGATTGCGTCACTCAAACTTATAATTAGCACATGTAGCGTCGGCTTGAGGTAATCGTTTGGTCAAGGATTTACGTCACACTCATTCCGTATATAATCCGGGACCGGTAGGTCACATTACTAAAAACTTATTCGAACGAATTCGTGGGAAATGTCACGTTTAGGTGCACGAAAATACAACAACAACAACGAAAATACAACCTATTCACATGACCTGTTCGACTTGGTCAATTGCGAGTGACAAGTGAGTACCGTGAGGACGTTTTGCACTGTCCACGTCACCATGTCGCAAATGTCATGGTGTTGATAATAACCGTGGCCATAATCTGAGTAAACCAACTCAACCCACTTGCTCAAAAAGTGAGCTTCCACGATTGAGCCAGGCATTTCAACAAGGTGGCAACTTTGTTCCCTTCACTAGTGTTCTAAACCAATTTGCGCCAACGATCCGAAGCCCATCTTGTTACTGGTCCCAAACTAAACGAAGCCGTGCTTGTGTATCTAATCTCACTGCCCCCTTAATAAAATTTAGAATAGCAACCTCTTGGTCGTAATTTATTATCACGAAATTGTGACAATCAAAGATTATAGTCTAAAATATGGGATTCTTTTGATGGCTTCAGAGATATTCAGAACACACTGGTCTTTACAAGGCAAATTTGGAAACTTCAGAATAACTTGTGAACAATCGATAAGTTTCTTTCTTCGTGACATTTCACATAATAATTGAACGAGAATCAAATAGTGGAATGGAATAGGACGGAACCTTAAGACCACCACAACGTGCCTAACATTCTCATTTATCTACCTGTTCACCCCAAAAAAGCTTATGGTAGCGTTTCAAGCTGAGTGTTCCCCACATCCTTGCATCCGTACACTGATGCTGGTGACCAAGAGATAATATAGAAAGGGATAACGGATAACCCGTTACCAAAAGACACTGTAGGAATGGAATAACATCGATGTTGTCTCATTCGAGGAAGGGACGTGTCAATCTAATCGTAGAGTTTTGAACGGAGTAGGCGTGAGGGCGGTTTTTCAAGAAGAGGCGACAGTGCGTAACATTTTTGTACATCATAAAGACTTCTTGCCTGTTGTGAGAACAAGTAATTGTGTACATAGAATTAAATTAACGGACTACGCATAAGCTTATATTGCGTACACAGCACGAGAACCTGGAACCACAGTAAATGAGCACTGAAAGGGTATTGGAAAAGCGCCTGGACATTATCCGGATATCTGCAATCGCTGGTCACGCGTTAGATACAGGTCACCAAATTGATGAAAAAACTATCGACATAATTAGACGGAGATCTAGAACCACACAGGGGGACTTAGTGGCAGAGACCATTCAAATTGCGAAGGCCAATAGAGTTGACGGAGTTGAACTCTCTGGCATACGGCAGCCAGTCTTGGATCGATGGAACGGAGTTGCAATGATGTTTAAAATCGACGACAATCTTAACGTATCAAGATTGTGATTCCACTATCTACTTTCCTCAAAAATAACTAACACTTTGACCGACCTATCTGAGAAACTATATCGATTTGACTTTTGCCTAGCTGTACACGTGTCTCTGATCTGCTGTAATTAGCGCTTCGTACCCATTATTGACTTACGCCTATGCATACTTGACTCATGACCTGTTACCTTCTGCATCGTTTAGATACTTACGTCTGGTCTGCGTTGAATACCACCAAACATGCAACTGTTTCATCTGATCTGAAGAAGCTTCTGTATCAGAAGTGAAACATCACTAATAAAACAAATTACCGATTGTTGCTCTGACTTTATGTCGGTCCTAACCATAATCAAACTGATAGCAAATTTAGAAACACAATAAGCGAACAGTAAGTATAAGGAGATTATGATGCAACAGAAAATCAAGCGCAATGATTGGTAGACTTTGAGATTCAGAAGTAGTTCGAAACACAGAGGGAGACGAAACAAGACCCAAACGTGCAGATGAAGCAGCGATATAACCAGCGTCATCACAAAGATAATTGATATCAAGGTCGTTCTTAAAAAATCCCTAATCTGTACGAGATACCGAATCCACATTGATAAAGATAGACGACGAGTGACCTGCGGCAATTAAGACAATATCTATTTAAATGAAGGTGTTTGGATGCGAACATTTTCACAAGAACCAATTAGCTGATCAGTATCAAATATTCAGTTAATGGAACTTTGGAGAAGGTCCACCTTTTGCAGGAACATATCATTCCTTTAATAAATAATATACAGGAGCACAGTCCTTTGAAGAATGTCCAGTGGTTCAAGTTCGTGTAGAATTACAATCGAATTTCATGACAGACGCGAATTGATACGTTATGTCCACAGGTACATTCTAATAATTGTCAAGTTTGACCTCTAGCTTGTTCGCAGAACAAAATGATTGATGGTGTGTTGACCAACGACGTATTAGCTACAAGATATAGTTCGCGTGAACAGAAATGACTAGAATGAACGAGCTCCTGTTCAAGGTGAGTAAACTCAGAGAACAATTATATTCATGGGAAAGTTCAAACAATTCTCCCATGAAATCATCAAGCAAGCTCCCCATGAGACGATTAAGTCTTAAACAAGGATTTAACTTTGTGAGAACGAGGGTTAACAAGTATGGAATGGTTCTATTCATCTCTTCGATTTGTCGAAAAACAATTCCGGTGTTTGGTTGTCTGAAAAGCCCCTAAGGCAAGCTGTCCCGTGTTAGCATGACTGAAATGAGGCGATGATCGAAATGGATAGAGGTTGCTTAATTCGATAGTTAAACTTTTCCTGATAGCTTCAGTCTCCTTCAGTATGAAGTAATTTTAGAAAAAGTACAGAAGGATATTGGAATAAGACAAGGAAATATGTAATGATGCAAAATTATGAGCTGCTACGAAACAAAAATCGTCAGACAAATAGTTATTTTTACAACTTCGGCAAAAAATTCCATCATGTGGCTGGTCTATGATAAATCAGAGGTAATGATAAATTTAAAACATTTGAAAGATTTGCAAAATGATACCACAACGAGGTTAGATTAAATGATGATACAAACCGTTGGCTTTTCCGTCGCCAAAATATATAATTCTCGTTCCGATAGCCACGCTTCCAGTTCGTGAGCATCTAGGGCGAATTGACAGACCTGTTCATCCACCTCTAACATGTACCTCAAACGATCCAGCTCTGAAACTAATTTGGTCCAATTCTGACGAATATCCTGTAACAGTTCGTAGAACTGCTTCACATCGATCTCGGATACATGAGAAGGCTTGATGTCCGAACAGTACGTTCTCTCAACAGTCTACAGGCAAAAATGTTCACAGCGAAGACATGAGCCAACCTCTAAAATGACATGAGCAGCAGTATGTAGAGGTAATTTAGAAACACAAAATGTGTGGGTTGCCAAAACCCACATAACAATGCACAAAATATCTGAGTGGATAACTTAACCCTGCTAACTTTTGTGTGCAGTTGAAAACCAAGGCGTAGATAAAGCGGTAGCAGTATTATTTCTATAACAGAACATAACTGAGTGGTCTTCCACTCAACATAACCATAATCACTAATCTAAAATATCGCCTTGCAGGTTTAAGGAGATCGGAGATTCCAACCTGTCTAGGAAGTCCTAATCGCGGGGTTATCGACTGGAGCTAACAGACAGTACTTGTGTCTCCTATCTAGACGATCGAGCAACCTGATCATTACTCACGAGCGAAAGTGGTTGAACGATCATATATGATGATTCGGTCGTGCCTAATGTGAGGTCAATGGCACAGTGCAGTGGTCAACACGGTTGTCTTCTAAAAGCGTGACGGTAGTTCTAGTCCTGGTCGTGGCAAGGATATGCACTACTAACGAGCTCTAATCGGAGCGAAACTAGAGCAAAGTGCTTGGTTTCGAAAGGGGCCGACTGGAAAGTCTATGGGAATGAGACAGCTGCGATCAACTGTTCGTGATATGCAACTTGGAACTAACCAAACCCCCGACTACTAATCAGTAATCAACATATATGTTTGGACGATAAAGCCGGAGTTAAGTAACCGACTGTCTGCGGTACCAAAACTGTCATTTTAACCGGTCCACCAGTGGAAGCATATGAGCCAGATTCTTGGCATTTTCTCGAAGTGTGATTAACTCTTCTCAGGAATAAAATGAATAAAGATCAAGCTATGAATACAAAAGAAAAATCAATTACGGCTCCTGTGAAGGACTGTAATGTCAGCTGGGACAATGTAAAGGTTACAGGTATCGGATGCATAATATGGTTCACAAAGACCTACACAGGATGGAACAATAGAGAGAGGAGTGAGGGAACACAATAAACTGACTACAACTGATGGTTATTTCAATTCCCTCGCAAGGACTACTTAGAAGATATAAATCAAAAGACGCAGGCAGATGATGTGCATCCAGAAGTGTTTCTTTATACACCACTGGTTGGTACACTCAGTATTCAACATCGTCTGAATCGGTCATAATGCTGGAATGTAGTTGACTGTGGCTAATCTGTCATCAAACGTTCGATTCTATTGGTCAGCAGGCCCACATCCCATTTTCAGAACAAGGTCAGTTGCGTTAGTGTGGATTTGTGACATTCTGTGACAAATCACGGACACTGTTTTCACACACGTGAAGATCACAATCGATCGCTCACCCTGAGTGCATCAACCTTACCTTCAGCAGCAGCCACTGTCCTGATAATTGGGTGACCACCGTTCGAACAACCAAGAGGGGCTCATCCAAATAACTCGGCCTTTCAGAGGACGACGGTCGAAACCCACGGCAGTCTGAATGGATCAACTATACAAAGAGACTGGTAATCGGTACGCCAGAGATGTTCGTCTGTTTAATATAGTACAGGGGCACCGACGGGCTAGGTTTTTTACCCAAGACTGTCGAAGCGCAGAACGTACGAAAAGAGCAACGTTAGCTTGCGTTTACGTCACCCCGGTAACCAGGTGCGTTTACTCGCAGCACCCGGTAGTTCCCTGCAAGCCGATCAATTTTATATACACACTCACTACGCGATCTCGATCTTTGTTGAAATCCCGAAAAACCCAACCGGATATTTCGAATCAACATAAGGAAATGCGAAAGAGACGTCGACGCATGGTAAACGAGGAAGGGTATACAGAAAAGGGGACCAATCCAAACTGTGGAATGAGTAAATGAAACGGGTAATTACCCTGTACTGATTGTCTGAACGTCCAGTTGGTTACTTTTTAGTTAATGTACGGATCATGTCACCAGAGACCGCTAGTATGAAAACCACTGCAGAAACCGCCAAACAGTGGTAGACCACGCGATAAGGTAATCCGGCGGTCACGTGCTTGGAAATGTCTACCTCTAAGTCGGCAAATCAACACCAATCGATTATTGTAACAACCGCACAAGTCTTTCAGAAGCAGTAACCATACTTTACTTGAAAAACCTTTGGAAAAAAAATGTACTGAATATAAAATGAGATAAATAACCGCCATAACAGCCATATTACGTCACAATCTTGCAAAAACAGTCGTTGTAAAATATGTCATTGCCATTCAGATTCAGCAGTTCGACAATCCGAGTGAACACAGATCGAACAACATACTGCAATAGGCTGAGATATGACTGATTCAAAACAACCTATGGTTCGGTTACAAAAAAGCATAAGTTAACAATCTTATTTACGTCACAAGCAAAGGCGAGAAAGCCGGTCAGAAAACTTTAATTATATTCGAAGGAGGGGTAATGTCCATTTTCTACACTAAGTGCGAATCCGGGCGTTACCGTAATGAAAGGTTACAGGCTCCTGTCAACTTGAAGCAATTAACAGCATCATAAGGATGCTAAAAGACTTATCACAAAAGTTCGAGTTTTGTTTACAATAAAGTATAGTCAGCTTACACAATTCAGAGAATAAAATGTCAAACATGGAAGCGGAAGAGTTCTATTGTTACAGTATCGTCTGAAACGTATGTCCTCCTTCATATAGTTACGTCAGTAGTACCCTTGGATATCAAATCCAGTCCAGTGAACCGTTTCTTATCCAGGAACGAAAGTCGAGTAATAGGTTAAATAATCGATTTTTGGCTCTCTAATAAGAATCAGTTAAAAAGTTTTATTCACTTGTATATACAATAACCATGTAGATTGATTCACTGTCTGCCACTCAATATGCTGAAAAGCGATAGCTACCTTCACCGGTTGAATCGTTTTGATTAAATCGCAAATTGTCCTATTTACGTTAATTACACAACGTTTCTCAGTCTTCAAAACAGCGTATGATTTCAGAACTCATCTGGAGATATCTTGTAAGAATAGTTACAACATTTAGAACGTTAACTGATGACTACCGATGAGTACTGATGAGTAATGGGGGATTTTGGTTTTCATATAGGTTGAACATCACCAACAAATGGTCACAC
>JTDE01000506.1:174598-186942 GCA_014338405.1 Paragonimus skrjabini miyazakii
AGGAGAACGATAACTTCCGATAATTCCCGGCCGTTTATGCCGCGGAAGGGAGATGACTTGAGGGACCCCACTCAGTTTTTGACTCAAACGTCTGACCCGCGAGACAACAGAATATAAGGTTTTCTTGGGGGATCCCACCCGAAGCCAATGACTCAAATGTCTGACTCACTTGACAGTGAGGGGCATGCCTAGCCCGAGAGCGCAGTGAATAAGACACTGATGTCTGATTCTGAACACTGTTGTGCGCAGTGGATGTACTCGAGGCTACACGGGGCCTTTGGGTGATATCAGATGTCTTTCGACCGTATTGGATAGTACGCCGGTGGTCACGGTCAACCGTGGGGCATTCTTTGTTTGAGGGTATCTTTTCTGGCCCCCTAATTCCTTATACGGAATAGAGCAGTGCTGCAACCACGAACATAATTCTGCTGTATGCCCATAGGATCGCGCCTTACTACCTAAACACTCCAACGCGGTCAGTAGTGCGACATACAATCCTATGAGTGTAACCGCTTTTCGACTGACAGCTGCTCTTTGGCCTGTCTGACAAGGTTGCACCTGGAAAGACCGGAGTCCTAGTCAGCATAGCTCGCCAGATCAAAACAGCACACAAGCCTGACCACTATATCAAGGTAGCAGTATAGATTAGGATTGAGGTTATCAGCCACTAGATCATGGATGTGATCATAGACAGCAATAAACCCACGGGTTACATTGATGTTTTACTATCATACAACTATGAAGAAAGGAATAAACATTAAATTGAAGGAAAAGGAAAAAACGCGATATAATTAATCAGAGTATCCATATCCAAACTAAATCTGAATGTTATCTTAACAAATCACACAGTTATAAAGCTAGGCATGTAACACTCCAGCGAAAGTAACCGGAGACAGTTTACGAGCAAAGAAATTGGACCACATTCGATTGAATTTAAGACGCTAGTTAGAGAGAGGTTTACATGCTGTTGGAATAAGACCGTGCAAGCCGTGAGTAACCCCACGGACTGAGGGTACTTCTGTTTACTAGGAGAAAAAGTTCATTTTAAACGTCCCCCTGATAGAAACGACCGTCTTGGCATGTGCACACGATGCGACAAAAAGACTGAGAATGTGAGGAGTAGTTAACGCAAAGAAACATGCTAAATAAATATGTATTCAGAACAAAGCAACTAATTGTTCAGTCGGTTAAGATTAGTGCTGAGATGGGACGATGTTCTAGAAGTGAAAGAGTCCACATTTTCCGCGAAACACACAAGTATGTACGTACACAGACCGTAACCGGTATGCACACAACCGCTGAGAAATGGTCAACTTCACTCCGCTTCAGTCGAAATGTGTAACTCAGTGATTACGGCATCAAGCACGTTGATGGTACGTTAATTAGGGCATAAGTTTGAGGTTCGACACCACCGAGTTGTTTGCGTCAAGGTGGATAATATTAACGGAGAACGGTTAAAAAAACCTCTTGGTAACTACGACCTAGCTCTAATGGAAAACGTAAGAAGAAAGGTGACAATTAGTTTTTGTAACTTACAAAGATAGCCGGACAAAATAGTAAACTGTTGAAACGTGCCGGCGCCATAGAACACACATGCCCAGAATGTAACAAAAATGGATTTTGTCTCGTGAATTTCTAATAGGACGCTTTCCGTCCAACTCACTCACTTAAGAGGTGTGACCGATTGTAAATCAATAGTGTAGAAATACATGTAGTGCGGGAAAAAAAAACCTGCTTGGTTGCCTCTGATGGGAGCTGAGCTTGTGATCACCGAATTCCACGGAAGTAAGTCAGATTGAAAAAGTATTTATCAAAGGAGACAATCTAACCTTGAATTTAGCCAAGCTCCGCTAATAAATAAACAAATACAAGTGGGCGAACACAGACATTATTGTGACTTGCATCCAGTTGGGCAACCAGGATGCACGGTAAACTTTCCAACGTCAATCGCTGGGATGCTACGTAGGCATGGCAACAACACGCCTATTATGACGGCAAGCTGATGGGACTAAATACTTGGTGGTCAACTGTTCGATGCAACTCAGGCGGAATTTGAGTATGTCACTAAGTATTCGTCAAATGATGTTCACAACCGGTATCATGACACTGAAGTTGAGAGCTTAAACTGCAATGTGACGAGAGCTTGTCAAACTTGCTGAATCAGTCAAGTTCCCGTAGCCGACGGGGTCTAACCATGTAGCTGAGGAACCCGAGGTCTTGGCCAAATTAGAAGACAAAAGGGGATATCAATTACCAAACAGGAAGAAGGAAAGTCTGTCTTGTGCACAGATAACGCTGATAATAGGTTAACAGTGCAGTCACCTAAAGCGGAGATTGCACAGCGCGCGAAGTAATAATGTGACCACTCGTATTTTGCTCACAGGATTGTCGTTCTCAAGAAACGCAAAAATAGAACAAAATTAGTAGTGTCCTTTGCGTTCACGTTTCCCAACAAAAATTCGTCCTGAGTACAGTTCATTTGATACTCAATCCTGCTTGTGACTTTTACACTGCGAAATGAACAAAGAATGGTCAAGAGCATCGAGTTCCTCTTACTCAATTCACTAGGACAGCAAGGAGACGTGTAACGGGATGTTAATATTTCCGTACCATCCCGTAAGCGATTTACTAAACAACTGATATATATATATATATATATATATTGATGAAAATATACATTAGTATGCATAAAAACCATTGTTGGTGCGTCCAACGTCATATTTTGTAGCAAAGTGACCGAAGCAACTGAAGCCTTTTGGCAGCTCGCGATTGTTTGGTATATTTCCCATACAACAATAAATATTCCTCAGAAGAAAAGTATGTCGAAGTTTTAAGTATCTGTGCCTAAGGAGCAACAAATATCCAACCACGTGCCATGTAACAGTCAATAAGAGCTATCGTGACAATCCTTAGTGACTGCGTCAAATATAGGGCTTTGCATAAAATCGACAAACTGTCACATTACTGAAGTGCTAGTTGGTGCACTGCTATTTTCAGCGATGATTAAGAATAACTTGGAGGGCCCTGATAACCAGGCAGTTCGCTGATATTGGATTGTTTGTCGAGCTGGTTAGTCAGCTCTTCATCAATACCATGTTCTGAACTTTTTTTGGGAATCGATGAACAGGCCCGCATGTGACCATCACATGCATGCACTGCAAACCGGTCAAGTGACCAGGATATTGCAAAAACAAAGTTAGTGCACTGTGCAAATAAATAGGGCAAGAAATGATTCGAATACAATCACAATTGTTATGTAATATATGTGCTCATTCCCATGCACGAACTGATAACCGCAAGAATAAAAGAATGAGTGTGTACAGGAAAATTTCTAGAGTATGTCTAGCTAGCAATCATAGCTGGGTTTTGCCAGGGTTGTACTAACAACTTTGTGACCTATCTCAATGTCCACCACTTACGTACGTGAAAAAAATTAACCTCTCGGAGTGCATAAACGATTCTACGGATTCAATTTGGCTTGCCTAATTCACAACAGATATTACCAGGGGGTTACTAAATAACGTAAGCCAGAAGTGGTGTTGTCTAAATCTGATATCAGCCACTCTACCGAAATTTTATACACGCAGATAATCCATCCAGTTCACCAAGAACACTGCTGTACATCCGTTAATTACACAAGCAATCAAAAAAAGGGTACAAAAATGTTCACAGGGTGTCAGCCTGCTAAATCAAATGTGCCTTCTGGAGAGGGTTTCATGTGTAGAACAAACCGATGATAGTAGGGTGGATAAATCTCCGCTAAACTGGTTATAGCGTCATTCTGTAGTAAACGTATCCTCCATTCGTTCTGGTTAAAAACACCAGTGTGATTACCGACCCGTAACGAATCAAACTTGATCAGGAACGTTAGACTTGACAGCACTCCATACGCCTTTGACTGAGTTCGGTATGGCCGAGTAGTGTCACTATGAACCGCTACCAACCTCGATAGGTTGGCCCTTGAAACACCAATTCCAAAGCTACATGGTGAGGCGCCTTGTCACAAATGACCACCGCGTTGTTCATGATGGCGTTTGCAACGAACAGATTCAATACCGGAAGTAGCCACGCCGTTATACGCAGCCACCGTTATACAAGCCTCTCAGAGGCGCACGATGCACTCTGCTGGCTTCCGTCATGACACCAAGCAACAGCTGACGGTGGTCATTCATGCTTATGTACCGTTCAACGAAGGTCCTATGCTGTGAGTACAGAACAACGTGAGATCCGCTTAATCAATCCGGCAAAGTATGTGGCAAAATGTGTCCGTCACACTACATGATTTGTAAAACAAAACGTTCTCTTAGTTTTTCACTCCCTACGATGTTCATGCCGAAAGGTTTATAGTGAATCCACAATACGGTTATCAAGCGACAGTCGACGAATGTACTCACAACAGGGAACGATAAATATTCTTCGAAGTGATCTTGTACACGCGACTGAATGTCTGAATGTATGGTTAGATTGTCCACACCTCACAAAATAGGATGAATTTTTTTTTCGATCAGTATTTGCTGATTCCGGCTACCTGGTTGTTTTTGTTGTCGGTTTATCACTTTGTTATGAATGTAAGCGGTTTTGTAATTAACTGTTTACCAGTCTTCGTCTTATTCAAAAGACACCATTATGCACGTACCGGTCTAATGGGAGATCTGGCCGTTTCCGCGACTTCTGTGCATTTTTTCGAATAACACCAGAATGAGCTAAATGAACCTAAGTCGATCCCAAAGTTGTAAGAGCATGTAAGAGCATTACATGACCTCTACACAAATTAATACATGTTTAGACAGTCACCCAATGGAATTGTGAAACTGTGGAGAAGGTAACAACAATTAACAGTTTACAAACCAATAAGATATGTGCAGTGAACATGAGCAAAGAAGACAATTCAATTTGCTGCTGTGTACTGACCGTACAACAAGCACCCACCACTTCTGGTAGGAGAATGTTGTCGAACCGTCCTTAAACTGTACCGAAACGACAACCGGACCCGCTACGTCGCATACGTCACGATAGACAAAAACCCACATTCGCGCACCAATTTCCAGGACCTCCGCTGAGGCGACAAAAGGGCGGACCCAGCGACCACGCCCCCTAATCTAGTTGGGTGAGAGAACGGGCACAACACACCGCCGAAACCGAAGTCAAATTGGCTGGCTGTGGGCAAAGTTGGGGGTGTACGCGCACGTCCAGACAAGTCGCTCGGCCTCATCAACCCAGTGTTTTGGCCACCACGGTCCACGATCGATAACACCTGGATGCTCACAGGTCTATGTCACTGTTTCGGTGCCTGGAAGGTATTGGGAACCGATGTGCACCGGTGATTAGTGCAGATGGACAAGGCAAAAATACGATTTTTCCCTAACGGATTGTGTCATCGCGACAGTTTTTTCACCGAACAATAGATAGTAAAAAGCTACATTCATGAACGAAACGGATTTACAAATCACTAAAAGAGTGGTCAAAACCTAGCAGTGCCTCCATAAAGTCTGAGGTTTATCGCGCCATTTATGGACTCCGATGTGACGTATTATAGCCATGCTGTGAAAACAATAAGCATTGCTCGAGGTGTCTCATTTCTGTGGCCTCGTTATTGAGGCGTGCAGTTTCTTGTCAGCATGTCTTATTTGACCATTCATCTTTATGGTGATGAAGGCAACTCGTTACGTTACCGAGATCGACATAGACGGCTCGTTCAGGAATGTCGTCCAGATTGAGGTGCTTGCTTCTCTGGAAACTTTCTTCATCCCGAAAAACCGTTTAGTTTGGGTCGACACAAAATATTCGCGTCATATGGGTTCTGGTTAGGTGATTACTAGCTAGCATAATATGTTGATACATATGAGTGCTGATCGAAGTTGGCGGAATGGGGTAAGGTGCGAACGTACTCCTAAAATGTATTGTGTGTATTCGCAAGCTGACCTCCCTAGGACCGCACAGACTTCAGGATGATGTGGATGCTTCTTTTGGCGGTTTAGAGCCGATACTTTCCTTTCACTGAAGGCACGTCGGACTTGTGAGTCCTAAGCTGACTGTGGTCAATTCGAGTTATGTTGAATCACACTCTTCTCAGTTCAGTTTGTTGGACAGCAGCTGCGCACTACTTGATCTAGACGAATTTATCATGCTATGATCAAATCGCACTGTTGGAGCGCATATAAGAGAACGACGTACCAGCAATCGGACAACTGAACTGCGTATTGAACTGGCTTTTATTTATGTTGCCTGTGAAGAAAATTTGTAGGAGACCACTAGGGATTTTAGTACAAAACATGTGGGTACGCGATCGGTTACTCGTAAGTCAGTTCGAAGGTTGGAGAGAAAATTTGTTGCAACAGGCAACGTTTGTGACATGCAAAGAAATCCTCTATCGCACACACCAACAGATGAATGTTCTGCCAGTTATGTTTTGCAATGTGTGGGTACCTCAGAACACAAGATCTACAGGGAACGTCCACAAACACTAGAGAAAGTGGAATGGGTGAGAAAACTGTCGCGATAACACACAATCCGCTAGGGAAGTATCGTATTTTTGCCTTGTCCATCTGCACTAATCACCGGTGCACATCGGTTCCCAATACCTTCCAGGCACCGAAACAGTGACATAAACCTGTGAGCATCCAGGTGTTATCGATCGTGGACCGTGGTGGCCAAAACACTGGGTTAATGAGGCCGAGCGACTTGACTGGAAGTGCGCGTACACTGCCTACAAGCAGCTAATTTGACTGTGATTTCGGCGATGTATTGTGCCCGTTCGCTCACCCAACTAGATTAGGGGGCGTGGCCGTTGGGTAAGCTTTTTGGTCTTTACTCTGGATTTGGGTGCCCGGAAAGAGTACTGGGACATAGGGTGCATTGACAGAGCGTGGCTTCGCAATTTTTCAGTTTTTGAGAAATTTTCCTAAACATCTATCAAGACGTAGGAAAGAATCTGTGCGTCTTGCTAGAATAGTATTCTACGATAAACTGAGGAGAGTATTTGGTACATTTTGTAGTTTGTTAGGTATGACGCAATGATCGCTTTGTAAGATTATTTTCCAATCTCACAAATT
Source organism: Paragonimus skrjabini miyazakii (assembly GCA_014338405.1). Classification (NCBI taxonomy): domain Eukaryota; kingdom Metazoa; phylum Platyhelminthes; class Trematoda; order Plagiorchiida; family Troglotrematidae; genus Paragonimus; species Paragonimus skrjabini miyazakii. The sequence continues at coordinate 181,651 of JTDE01000506.1, forward strand.
CCATTGGAACTATATTCCACTGTGTCGTACTACACCCCCATTGAGATAGACATTTTCGTTTCCACTTTGCTCAATCAAGGCGTGTAATTTGATGGAGGGGGGGAACAAACAGATGACCTCGTAATATGCCGTTTTATTCGAAAAATGTAGACAAATCACTGCTTCTTAGTTTTACTTATAGTCTCTTCATGAATAGCCGCAATCAGTGAAACAATGACATCGAAACTATGACACCGGAGTGTTGGGTTTGTATCAAGTAATGAACTGTTGATAAATTCTATACCGATTTGTCAGACCGAGATGAAGGGTGGCGTAACCAATCAGCGTCGGATAGTACAAACCTGGAAAAAGTGAACGAAGCCACAAACACGGCAGAACATAACCGATATCTGGTGTTTACCGTATTCAAATGGAGTGGCGCGACTTACCATACAGTGCAACACGGTCGCTCACAATTTCCGAATATTGCGGACATGACTGACACGAATCGAAAACATCAGCAACTTACCTGAAAATAGCCTAGGTCATTCCCAACAAAAAAATTCAAACTACGTCCAGCCTCAAACTGTAAACACAAGACGAGATTTACGCATCAATGTCGTCATCAGCGAAATCGAACAAAAATCGTCAAAAATGTAATATTTTGTAACAGTTAGTTAGGCGCCATCAAGGTCACTGAGCCAAAACTGAAGTGTCCTTGAGGTTCAGCACTAGAAGATCGGAAGTTCAGTTTAAATTCGAGCTAATTTGATATATTCAAACATAACTTAGTTTTGTCAAGCAAACCAACTTATTAAGTTAACTAACAACTGCATTTGCACAAAATTGTATTGAAAAAATTACCTCGCATGCAATTTTCATTCTCGGACGACGATTGTCTGTTTCAAGCTGGTGACTTTTCAGCTGCCGACGAAGCTGTTGAACTCGGAGTAGCTGTTGCCCGCCAAGTGGCCGCCCTGAAGAAAAATCGATTCCCACATATTCCGGAATCATTTTAATCTGAGCCAGCTTCTCTCGAACCCACGCAGCCTCCAACTGGAGCTCCAGAAATGACTGCGAAGCTGCGCGCAAAACCCCCAGACGTTCACGTTCAGTCGTTAATTGAGATTCCATCTGCCCCAAGTTTGTTTCTAAATGTTTTATGGATTGTTCAAGGTCCAGACGACGCTCGGGCTTTTCAGTGCGCTCTAACTTTGCCTGCAATTACATATATGGAATAAGTGTGTAAAAGTGTAACTATGTTTGTCACGTGACTATAACCAGTCTAATAGTCTGATCGAAATTAACAAAAAGAATAGAATCACAAGGATAATCAGAAAAGTGACAAAACCTTCAAACATGAGCCACTGAAGAGACAATCTAAAACTAAACAGATACACAAAGTATAATGACATACGAATGTTAAGTTCAGTAGGTAGCCTTCACAACCGACTTGGATATCAAAGGCAGAAATACTACTACTAATATTGCTACCATAACGAGGCTGAAATTCAACGTAGACAAATTTGAACGCAAAGCATTCCCAATGGGAAAATTAGCTGACTCCACTTTCCCATGCTCACTCGTATATCACTCAGGCATGCCTGATGCTCAGCCAATTGTCTCATATTTCGCTCGTGTTCTTCCATCGACCACTGAAGATTGGTTAACGCTGAGGGATCAGGAATTGCGAGTTCACTCGGAACGTGGGACAGTGTGCCGGCGCGTTCTTGAAACCATGCCATAGTCTTTTGTAGACTTTCTTTTAGATTTCTTTCTGTAAAAGAACATAAATTAAGACTTTGACTGTGCAAGTAAAAACTAGGTATTTAGGTTGTTAAAATCAAAGGATCACCAATGTAAACATGCCGGAAGGACCGTCCGAACACATTTCACTCACATGCACATACAAACTGGTTAGATTACCGAAAAGAACTCTGAAGCTCGCGGAAGAGGATTTTTAGTGTACATAATGGCATTAAATTCTTCATAGGTTAATCAATTTCAGGTGCAGGATTTGAGGAAATCGATCTGGCAAGGAAATTCACTCGCGGTAAGGAAGTTTGTTGGTGTAAACTGAATTTAGTTCACAGTTGATCGAACAATTTGCTTCCAAGTAAACTTCTGGGTCAATCCATTCCCAAAACCACCTGATGCGAGCTTCGCATTTGTTAAAGCGCGTCAGCAAAGCATACCCAAGGGAGTGGAATTCTGGCCACGATTTCATTAGGCAAAGTGTCGACTTCACACTAACCACAACTGAATCGTCAAACGTAAACGTTCAGACACATTTGCATGTGAGTAGTGCACAGACTATTCGATCGCTATGGGAGGAGATACAGTAACTGTTCTGTTAATCATTATCCGCGACTCCATGATTAAGACTTCCACCGAAATTAAAATTGTCGGGCGATATAGATTACCGCTAGGCAGTGGTGCATTTCAATGAAAAATCTTGAATAGCACTCAAAACTGTTATCCCAAAGATTTTTCAGATAGCCCCTGTATAAAAGAAGCACTAGGCTGGTATTTAACCATTAACAGGACTCGTCAGTTGTACAACTCTTCATTACCGACAAGATGTCACCTCCGGCTATGTTAGCGTAAGGCTTCCTTGTTGACCGTTGCACCACAGACCCCAGGGTTGAGGACTGAACTAGCAAGCAAAACGTTCGCACATATTCACTTGCAAGTTATACTCAGATTGCTTGGCTGCTTTGTGAAGGTGCACATAAATCGTGTTGTTAACCCCAATCTATGACCCCATGATTAAGACTTCCTAGTATATTGAAATAACAAAAGTCACTAAATTCGCGAAGCGACCTTTGGTGTACACCAAAGTAGCAGTAAGAGATTGATATAACCTGAGCATCACTCACATGTGCTTACATCCTATACAATCAGGTAGAATTTGTATGCAGCCTCTTTTGAAGATCAATCACAATAAAACTATATGCTACTGACGGGTTCGAACGAATGTGAGGCATAAGCCCAGTGTTGTATTGAATGAGAGAAGTACTTTAAAAGTTGGAAGTAGTGAGCAATCGTAAGTGATAGTCAGTTCAAATCCTTATGGATTTAGCTAGACGTTCAATTTTTGTTTAGTAAGTGCCTACTATTGCATTAGCCGGAAAAAGTATGGAAACAAGGTCAGTGGACCTCCTAACCGTTTTTATGTAAGGAGAACAACAACAGTCCTTTCTAAAATCCTCATTGGAGGAGAAATCCTAAGCTAACGCTGGTGGACATTTTAACTAACAATTTGTTGTTACAATAGGGAACAACAGGTGAAAATGTCGTTGCATCTAGACCGGCGATCACTGCAGCTGATTTGAACGAACAAAATTCCGATTCTTAACAACTGTAATATATGTTTTGAGCGGAAGAATGAGAATTCGCCTATAACCGTTTGTTGAGAACAGATAACACTAGTCACAGTTAGACAAGTTGGTCCCTCGTTCGGAGATTGCGCAAACCGCCGACTGACGCGCGTTCCCTCAGTTTCGGTTTTCACTTTACATAAAATGGCAAAACGGAGGTCATCGTTCCGTTGCTACCACGGCACTATCAGAGTTGCGAACGGTTAGTTTTTTACGCACGGGAAGAGGAGGTTCACAACTTACAATACAGTGTCAAACTAGTTTTCATGAATGGCAGCCAAACATTTACCGTACAGTTTATCTTCCATGCGGCTACCCACCTCCCAGTGGGAAGTCGTCAATCAATAATTTGGCAAGTGGAAATGAAGACAGCATCAAGTAAGTTACGAACAGTACAGCGTGTTCCTCAACCGGGTTGGAGTCATCGTGAACCACTCGGTTTCTGACTGAAAACCCTAGATAACATAAAGCTTCGTGGAATTCCGTCGCGGGAAAATCGGCGTCGCTTACCCGAGGTATAAGTGAAACAATAAAAATCAGTGTAGCGTGACAGAATGAGCCGAGAAGATTACAGCTTCGGATGCTTGATGCAAGCATACAAATGCTTAACGGTAATTTCTGAAAAAGAATCCCGTTTACACAACCTTTGACCTTAAAATTGGGTTTCATTTTTTCTTTTACGGCAGAATGACGATTTAAGTGTCAACGTCATTCACTGGTGTACTGTAAGGACGATCATGCTGGTCAGTATGATGATGGCCGTGAGGAGACGATTTCCGATTCCCATGATTCTGATTGTTATAATGAATATTTATCAATTGTTGTAAACGGATCGGTACGAGTCATCGATTAGTCATGTGTTTCCTGTCGTCATATGGTGCCGTACGGTTGATCGTGTTGGCTTTTACTAATTACTTGTCACTACTGACTCACAGTTGCGTGATCATATTTTGAGCTTATCTAGGTAGATTTTAGGAAACTCTAGTTTCGACCTGCCACTCAGTTTTTCCAGTATCCATATACATTTCTGGATTTAATCAAGTGATCTGACACACCGCTTGATTGATCGAATAATGCGAATATTCAAATATTCCTGTATACGACCAACAGTTTCACAAAATGGACCAAACAAAAAGCCAGGAAGGGCAAATGTGCAAATGCATTTTCCTGATGAATTGTGAAAGATGGGTTAACCTACATAAAATAGTCTAATTCAACTTCCTTATAAAATGTTTTGGACAACCGCTTTCCGGACTACTGTTTAACATGGTAGCGGGAAGACAAGTGGTTGCAGCAATGGCGATGAAGCCGCTTCCTAAATGTTCTGTTGCTGATATTTCCATGTTTATACATACTTCACAAATAACTAACTAACGCTGTTTTGAAGATTACTAACAAACTGGATATGAATAACTACCTCTCAATTCTGAATACTTCTAACAGTTGCGAGATGATAGACCATTAGGAAAGGTTGTGTATCACCATCTACTCTACAAGAACCAGTATTAAGACGGTGAAAGTTTCATGCTAACAGAAAACCAACAGATATTCCCAAAAAATCGGTCATATGAAAGAAACATTCCTTCGCCCGTCTGTTTAGCCAGTGATCTGCTACCATAGCAACATAAGAAGAAGAGCAACAGTCAACCAAACTATCAACTGACACAACGCAGCAGACATTCAAGAAAAACAATAAACAAGGTCACGCAGTAGGTAAATAGAAAACATGGAGAAGAGACTGAGCCATCTTTGAAGAGTAAGGATGCTTCTCCAAGAACCACGAGACTTCACTTGTGATCGAATCAGATCAAAAGATGAGGCAGTCGAAATCATGCTACCGTTATCTTCACTAAGAGAGAAGACGGGCTAAGCAGACAGATAAAAAACTCAGGCATTACTGATTGCTAGGTATACATTGTCAACCGGTCAGTGG
>JTDE01000506.1:206272-225514 GCA_014338405.1 Paragonimus skrjabini miyazakii
TCAAAACAGTACACAAGCCCGACCACCTCGCCAAGGTAGCAGTATTGGCTATACAAACTCATTCAGTGAACTGAAAACAAAGCAAGCATATCAACAGAGAAGAAGAGGAAACATCCTGTACATAAAGTTTAAAAAAGAAATAAAGACGAGCACAATTTTGCGAATGTGCTTCCTAATTTGACTGAACAATCTGTGGCATACAATTTCATGCAAATTATGCTGAAGACCTTCTGATAAAGAATCAAAGTCGCCAACAGTCAGGTGTAGTTGGTGAGTATGGTGTTGTAGAATTTGTAACAGGCTGCAAAATGTCCGCGTAAAAACAATGGGATTAGATCAAATGGGCGACTACCACTCCATTTAGATAAACAATTAGGAGATTGGCGTATACACTTAAGTTCCTTGACAGGAAGACTGACAGACATAACAGGAGAAGTTAAAATATCGCACACTAGAAAGAAAATCACTGATATGAAATGGCCATTTTAGATTGAAAGAAAGCGCATTGTTAAAACGATTTTCACTGTACAGCTTCTCGATATGGGTTAAAAATTTATGTGTTTGAGAGATTGACAGTAAGTTACATGAATAAGACCTGGATACTGATGTATCCTAGAAAATAAAAATGCCATATTCTGATAGTTTGATAAATATAGCATTAAACCCTTGCGGAATAATCGATTCGTCAGCTTAGAAACGTTGTGTTCAAACTTATTTCGTGATATGGTGTTTCAAAACTCTTATCAATATTAGTTACATACTTGAAGATGAATGAGCTTAGATGCGGACTCCTATTACCTATAACAATAATCAAAATATAGAGAGAGAGAAAGAAAGAAAGGAGAAATGCATCTTGCTTAAAACCGTGAAGTCCGGGAACAAACAACAACCGCGACTGAGTAGGGAAGTAAATTGCCTTCAATCGTTGACGTAATCTCTAATAACCTTCATTAGGGAGGTTAAGACTAACAACTTGAAGAGGGATAGGAGGGAGGTTTCAATCATGTGTACTAGATGCACAGTTGAAATCCAAAAAGCATCACTGGATATATATATATATATATGCGCGTTTACTTTCATTGTTATATATATATATATGTACTGGATAGTGAGAATAGGCACATCTTGTGTGGCAACGATTTGGTGCGACCTTTCATCTGTACTCTTGGAGGCACGCAGTCAGGGCTAAACCTCCAAAATGACTCAATATTTTATTAATCGACTTGTCGCAATACATAGTTAGGTTTATTACAAGGTGCACTTATTAAACGATATTTGAGACTAATCCATCCCTAATACACTGAAGAAGGTTCATAGGGAGAACCGTGCAGAAACCAAAGGACCAACCCATAGCCATGCATTTTATTTGGCTTCCAGAGAGGTATTTATGACAGGTGGACGGATAAGCGCTGGAAATACTAGGCCATAAAATGAGCTCATTTTCGCAGAAAAACCTGTACACGTCGGAACGTTAGTGTTACTCTGATCTCAAAGGAAAAGGGTTGGTGAAAGTAGGTTGATCAACTTTCATTTTATCACATCGAACAATAAAAAACCAACTCGACGTAGGTTAAGTGTTAGCCTATGAGCACGTAAAGTTTAACACACAGAGATTGACAAATGATTTCACAAACTAATATGTACAGTTAAGTGTTTCGTGAAAAATCAATCTCCATAAGTACGAAGCAACAAAGGAGATGGATGTTTAATTGTATTCAGACCGGGAACAACCACAGTATTCTACGATTGCTGTTTTACTACTGTAACGAGTCCTTCAGAGTTGAAGTCAACGCTTTCGCCTGGAATCATCATAACAGCCATACAAATGGAACCGCAAGAATGATTACGGACGAAATACTGAAAGAAGTATAAGCGTTTTCGTTCAGGATCATGCACGCCGACAATTGAAATAAGCAAAAACTAACTTCTCACAGACAAGTTAGAAGGACTGCTAGGTTTAGAATACAGAGAAGAACTGCAATCTGGATGACACTGATGAGCAAAGGTGGAAGTAGTATTGATTGAGAAGGTTGAGGTGAGCTGTAGCACGACCACGGATGCCAGATAAAACTGAATCAATAGATTTTCTCACAATTGATACCGATCGCGACCGTTTACTAACTTTCCCACATACATTTCTACCATTGTTATAATTATTACTATCATGTCACATAAGCGCATTTGTCTTCTGTTTGCTGGAGATCTGAAAACGATGAAAACAGCCAATTTCCTTCCCGGGATACTATTCACTTAACTTTACCTCAATCTTACACACCCATTATGTTACTTCTTTTGTTTACCGAAAACTCTGAAGTGAGTACTCTAACTTGTACCATCCATTAACAAATTAACTATAATTAACAAGAGAGGTTAAACAGTATATAGTATGTCTCGTGTTTTATAAGATTTGATTTAGGTAAGCAGAATACTGAACACCTATAAGGCTTAACAGAGAAAGATGAAAAACAGAATGACCCCATGCTCAATTCTAGGCACGGTGCAGAAATAATCAACTAAGGGGAAAATGTTCGAAATTCACCCAATGGAGCACGATATTCCAGATAAAACATAGATGCTCGAGGTAAATTCGTGATTATTCTTTTATGTATATTAGCATGAAATCGTGTATAAGGAGGAAAAATCGAAGTGAATAAATGACTATTCACTAGAAAATACAATGCAAAACCCGGACAAGTTTAACGGAGTAAGTAGTACTACAGATTAGATAGTTTAAAAGAGACCCAATTGTGAAAAATCTGGACTTCGGCTGGATTCGAACTAGCGACAGACAAGCATGCCCAAATGCATGAACTGATCGATAAATCCTGTTTGGGCTGTCAATCGGCTGGATTACTTGGTGAATTCTACATGACACAGTTGGTTTTGTGGGAAAATAGGTCCAAATGTGAAATTTCTAAGCTTCCGGCGTGGCTTTGTAGCCCAGCTGCCACGTTTGGACATGTTATTTCTGAGGCTGTTTCGAATCCAGTCGAAGTCCGGATTTTCTGCAATTGAGTCTTTTCGAAGGTAGTACTTACTGTTAGCATCATTAATTTTTACATAAACAAAATGTGACTTAATAAACAATCAACGCCTTCGTTACACGCAGTGAAGATTGATCGGGTGATCCGTTCGCTGTCACAAGTCATCACATTCCTTCATTACTTTAGCGATATATGATTCCAATAACAACGATGTAATTTCTACCAGAACGTTACTATTAACCGTTTGTCCTCAAAGTCAACAGCAGATGGTTGTAAGTAGATCACAGTTGTACCGTTCATATTATACAATGGTTTCTAGGCTCCATGTATTTTGGTTAGAAATAAGTCATGTCTGCTCGTTTTTCTGTCTGTATCCGCTGTTCTTGAGTCAGTGATCATCGTCAGCTCAACTGACTCGCATCACTTCAACAAGTACAGTCTAACTAATAATCTTATTAGCAGCAAGATCCCAAAGATAACGTTCGTTTTAATCCGTAACCTGGTTAATTGAAGCGCACGCTTCCGGCATGCTTCGTCGTTTAGTTCCTGTAAACAAATGAGTCAATATGCTGACTCGCCCTACATGTCAGTTTGGTCCTGGACAGTAGGAAAATAATCCGATTAAATTTTAGAGGCTAAGCGACCAGGTTGTATGTTTTAAATTGCAGACTAAGCTCAACGTCGGTGGAAAATTCTTCGCTCATCGGATAACTATTAAATAAGAGAGATGAAACTGTGTTGAAAACCTCATGTATATGTTAAATATGATGGCCATGTGACAAAATAGAACAGAAGAAGCTAAATTACACCGGAAACCTCGTAGCCATCTGCCAAATGAAAGTAATTAAGCAAGCAAACGCATGAGATCCAGAGCGAAAACGAGAACACTCTCTTATTCCTACCTGTACTTCATTTGTTGAACTTCTTAATATTGTTTATAACAGAACCAATAGCGAATAATCCAGGCTCCGGCTGGGTTTGAACAAGCGACAGCAACAGCGCGCCTAAACGCGAAAAACGCCCCACCAGGTTAGCCACCGAGCTATACCGGGGGCACAGAAATTACATGTGTGGATTCGGTTACCCATCTAACCAAGTGTGTTACAGGGAATCCGTAAATGATTCAAGGGGTTTGTCTGTTCAGGCAAGATTTCTCAGACAGTTCGCACTAGAGTCTATTAATATCAGGACGACGTCGATGATAATGGAAATAGTAGAATAAACTACTTTACAACCATTTCAAGTTCAGCTGTATTCATCTTTAATCTGCCAAAACTGTACACCTGATAATTGGCTATAGAAATGTCCAATGTTAGAATATTTTGCAATCTGATATGTGGCACCAGTTGGGACATCGCACACTCAAAACAGTATGGTTCACTGGGCACGAGCAGAACCTTATGTGCGCAGAGTGTGGACCTTATTTTTATGCACTCGTCAGTTACGAATGCAAAGCACAACAACTAAGGAGAGGGTTATAGGAGGTAAATTAAACGGATGTGATAGAAAAAAACAGGAGCGGAAACGCCCTTCTGGCATACATCGTGCTGATAATCAGGCTGTCCAATGTGTGTGCCAAGGTCAAGCTGTAACAGTTATACTGTATGAAATCACAGAAACAGAAAACGGAATGTGGAGAAAACTGGGCTAGATATAATAAAATACTGAATGTCTCCTCAGTGCGATCGAAAAAAATAAAAGATAGTATAACCAACGAGTGATTTGTATCCCACTGCACGCTTACCAAGACTAAGTTTAGCTCACGTGGTTGAAAGCATGCTTTTATTTACGATGAAAAACACACTTCGGATAGTGGTAGTTGACACTGAGTGACATGAGTGACTGAAGTCGTTGAAAACAAGCTGTTACAAAAATGGGATTGTGTTTTGCATCGACTGAATCACGCAGGATGACCACAGAATGTTAACATTCCGCCGTTAATGTATCGGCTCTATGGTAAAGTCCGTAGCATTTGTTGCTATCAGAATCAAAGCATAACTGGGAACACACGCACAAGTTCTCCTCAAACATCCACATCAAGATATCACGCTCATGGGTATCCCAACTGTGATCATTACCAGCAAGACATTGACTTGATTTTGGGTGCCTTAAATCGACAATCTGTTCAAGACACAGACATTTATAACGGCTATGTCCTGCAATCGTTTTGCCAGTTACGCAAATGAAATCGCAATCAAACAGATCATCACTTCTTGCTTTGGATATCCCCTTGTATAGACAAGCAACAAGAACGAACGAGATGATGCTTGAAAATACACCTTATGTAACGGTATTATTCTCTGTCTAGTCAACATTCTCCAGCGTTAGACAATAACCGGATGGCAGGAAATTAGTTTGTGCTGCAATTCCCAGTGGGCTTGAATATTACGTTCTAATACGACATGTTCACATAAACGGTATACGTCACGTGAAGGACAGTCAAAGTACGCTCAACGGAAGACTGTTTTTTAACTAGCTCTTTTCAAGCGTCGTTCCCCTTTCAGTACTGTCTGTTCTACACTTGACACACTAGCATATTTAAGCAGTTTCTGATCAGTAATAAACAGTCAAACCTGCTTGCTAATGGAAAATATATCACTGTTAAAGATATCACCAGCTTCAACTGCTGTGACAAAACGCAAACGCATCCTATAGAAAATCTTCTTGCCAAGTGATCACAATAGAAAATGAAGTAGAGAATGGTTCATCTTGAACAGAACATCTTTTGCTTTTACAACAATGTAAGTTGTCATCAGATGGATAGAGAATACAGCAATGCCAAGCCATCCTCCTCCTCCTCCAAATAAAGCCGTGAGATTACCATCACGTCATAAATGAAGTAGTAATGTAGTCGAGGCGGCCGGCTTCCCATACGTGCCCTAGCGGTTAGTCAAAGAAACATATGATTCGCATTCCGTGCTAACAGCAAGAGTCCAACAGGTGGGCCGCTAGATGTGAGAGAATGTGAATACACGCAAACCGACCACCGTTGCTAAACGCTCTGGGTTTTCTGGACTTTCCGTATCTACCGAAGTCATTAATGGAGACCACAAGGACGATGACGTGGGCCTGGCTACCAAATCAAGAGAAACCAAACCAACAGTAGTCTTAACGACACTAAGCAATCTCAGCCTATTACGAAGAATAGCACCAATTTTATAGAGGAGCAACAGTGTTTACCACTGCCATTAGGCGGCAGACGTTTTGCGTTTTGATTGGCTTGTTAGTCGCTACGTTTACACGACTTTTCCCCGAGCAACTCGCCTGTTTACGTCTGATACGCCTTTAAACAACTCGTTTTAGTCACTATGTCTTACAAACAAATTCGACATAGCAGCTGATCACCAATGTTGATTGGTTGGCTCCGAATGAACGCAATTCCGCACTTAGCAGCTTGTGCCTGAGCACTTATTGGCTGATCAGGAACCTGCTCCAGACCGGTCTCATTCCAAACGATGTAACGCCTGCCGCACTCGAAGATCTACGTCGCAAACAAAAACATCTACATAACACCAGAACAGCTCATGTATATTCATGAAAATGCACCAGAGAGGTTATTGTAAATTTGGTATCATCGATGCCATCAACAGTGCAGCAAACCAAGACGGACTAGAAAAAGAGGGAGACTAGGGTTCAATTATCATCGAGCCATCAGACATCGTCAGGAATCCTTCCAAAACTAGCCATTCGGAAATGCATTCCTAGACTCTGTCGAAAAAGGCAGTCCTTAAGCGCATTATTCAGATAACGTAAACCATAAATATGGGTATGGGAAAGCACACTGCCAAAAATACAAGGTGTAAGCGAACGAATCACTTTTCACTGGATCTAACTTTTGCACAAACACTTACGTTGTGTTTGATAGTTTACATCTTAATATGCATTTTTGCAGCTATGCAATTAGAAACTATCTTTCTAATAGCTCCGTTTAACCGGAATCCAGAGGTGGCATTACTAACCACGTCAGACCCTCGTATGTGATCGGAAGTAACTGACAACTAATAGTAAACGTCAAATTCAAGTCGTTTTGGAAGGACGTCGTATGGTTTGGAAATGGGAGGAGACTACATGAACACTGCTGACAATGCAAAAGATACAAGGACAATGCTTTTCTAAGGCCTTGATCAACGAATAGGATTTGATATTAAGTAAACAGTAGAGTTAGATACTGACAAGTGTCTGTTGTACAGAAGAACCCGGTGTGTAGTCGATGACTTTGAAGAATCTTTGACATCAAGGGAGGAATATGGATTGCAGACTGCAGTGAATGAAACCGTTCAAAATCAGTATGGTCACAGAGCTATTATAATTTGGTTTTTAATAGAGAGACTGGGATTCAGACGTAGTACACATTCATTGGTGGTTTCAGTTACCTGGGCAGAAGAGAATGGAAACTGATCAATAGAATATCAAATGGAGTAGTTTGAAAAGTTTTGTGAGCATTGGTTGGTGACCGATCAATTCTTTCACCTAGTACTTGACGAAACAGTAACCCATATTACACAATTTGAAGCCAAATCAGTTTAGGCTGATTAAAGATTCAAGTATGTAAAACCAAAACTATGAATTTAGAAACTACTCATCAGTAATTTAGAAACAGTTTGTAAAATAAATTCTCTGATCGCAAATTGTAGTTGTTTAAAAGCTAAACAAAAGAGACATGTCTGAAGCCAGAGTTCTTCATAATCAAATACACGAGATTGAGTGATGTATTATAACAAACAAAGGCACTCCATCCGGCAAGCTTACAGCTGAAGTTTACAAGTCATCCTAATTTCTTGAAAGTCATTCACGTGTAAACCGAAGGAGAAGCCAGTCGAATTTATGTTCACAACAAGACCTCGACCGGACAGAACATAAGATATGTAGTCTGTAGAAACCAAACAAAAATTTTGTAAAAGTCTTACAGTCGACAGAGAATCACGGTTGCGACTACTCGAGTTCGGACAATCAAACAGAGTATCTTAGAAACTATGAGAGCATGGGCTGTACGAGTTCATGGAGCAGAATTCTTTCGAAGCATATGGCAGGTGTCTTCTCTTTGGGTAAGTACATTCGATCAAACTCGATCACACATCCTACCATCCTCTTAATATATGAGGGTTCACTAAGACCTAGGACGTCTTTGAAAGATAACTTATTTAAGATCGTCCATTTCCCATGGCCACCACCATTATAATGTGCTTTTAGAAGACTGACGGCGTTGTGCCTGTCCCAAAATTTTGATGATGACTGATTGAAGGTAGTCAGACAGAACTGCACTAACAATGGTGAAATTTCTGAAGAGATTGTAAACCATACAGTTAAAGTTCAGAAGATGTTAAATGAATCATTCAATGTAAACTTGATCATATCACTAAAGGCCAAATTTATACTCCATTTAAGTTTCTTATACGATGCGCTCCTGTAGAAACCAAAAGGATGTTACGTATATAAAGATCTACTACACTCGAAGGTCTACCAAACGACAAATCAAAGGTAGTAACATAATTAGTATGGTTTTCTTCATATAAAAAGTGACGTCCCCTGGCTTTCCAGATTGTTACACTAAACGAGCTACTCTGGCATACAGTATTCGAAAGCAGTAGCTATTACCATCCATCTTTATGTAGACAAATTGTTGCGTCTGTCACATAAGAACCATTTGACTAACTTTCCTAATCTGGGGTCACATTTAACTAGGAAAACTTCCGCTGAATAGTAGCTCCTTCCAGCATTCAACTGAATTACACTAGGACGACCATGTTGTTTCGTGTCTGGGAGTTTTTCCTCCCACCACATTCTATCTGTACACAATCCACATCATAGCAAAGAGCATACAAGGAGCCATTTTAGGCAAAAGTGATGTTCTACCTATACTGGAAGGTATGTGGAATACTTTTAAAACAATAGGCGAAAAACAAAGGTGTATAACCCCGTTGACTGCCGTTCATGAGGTCATCATAATCAATACTTGTAGCATACCCAAGAAGTCAATGAAACAAATCAACGTTGTGATCGGCGGTGTTGTTAGTCAACTATTTCCTTGTCAAAATGTACTGAACGGCTTATTGCGATACTCTATAAAACTCTGCTAGCAACCATGGCGAAACTACCGGCTAAGACAAACACCCTAGAATAGGTCAGATCACTTGTGCATTGGGTGCAACCCTGCGTAGTGTATGCGTCTCAGTGTTGTATCGTGAACTGGGAAGCAAGAAGCCTCTATTTTTCATGTATTTGCTCTCGTTCATCCGTCCCTCACCGTGGTCGAAGGACGGCATGAGTACAGCAGAACACCCAGGATACCGGTTAGGTCAGATGCCTCAGAGTAGGCCTGAAACCAGTCAGGGCATGCTGTTGAACTACGCCAAGCAGGCAGCGAGTTAAAATCAACGCCCGTAGTTCGATTGCGGTTACGATGGTTATGATGCATTGTTTCAAACACACTGGAGTTCGATAAGCTCTTCAACAAAGGCGACCACATCCAGATCTATAGTTTGACCAGCACGCAACATGAAATGTCAAAAAGTGAAAACCGGCTGGACGAGTTGGTGTGGCTTCGAACCTCCAATACCGTGTTTCAAGGGAGGTCGATCGTGCGCATGAATGATCGAATGTGCAACGGTTTGTTTGATTTACGTGCTGACAGCTAACAGTTACGTTCCACAGAAAACAGAATAGGAATGATTTTAATGCGTAATAAATTTCAGTGAAAGTGAGAGGGCGTAAGAAAGAAACATTAAAATAAGCTGTTCTACTCACCATAAGCAGAAGATAAATCCTTACTGAGTAAACCGCTGGTCGGGCATCATAGCGTAAGCAACTAGATGATAAACTTTCAATGTTGAAGTTTTGGTTTAGATCAAAAACACTTCTCAAAGCAATGATTACAAATCGGACATTTAGATTTTTAACCGAACACTACCCATATTTGATTCGGCTAGCCTGAATCAAAAGAAAGCAGTGGACTAGAGTTTCGCCCTTACTAAAGCTAATCAGTTGTGCATATCCTCATCCAGCCCGGATGAAACCGGTTGAATACATCTGATGAACCACGATGAATGAGCATGTAGTACCTACGTAAAAGTGCTAGCTGATGAGTAACCAGGAATTCCAGTCAACATCAGCTTTAGAAAATAAGACTTATTCAGCAGTGCAACAACTTACTACAACTGGGACTTAAGTATGGCATACATTCTCTTGAGGCGATCATATTGACAGCAACGCCACTGGCTCCACACCCAGTAATGATCGATATTAGTAGGTAACCTGAGTAATATTCACAAACCAACGTAGCTAAGAGTTTGGATGTAATACCTCCACAACGCCTACTGTGTGAGAAATCTGTGTTCGTTACAAACAGGAGACGTGGAGTTCACCTCCCAGTCATGAACAGAACAGGTGCCATCGATAAGATCCAATAAAAGTAACACTCAATTTGGTTCCAGTAGAGATTAGCAATAAAGAACAAGGTTACGGTGTAAAGGTCCTTAAAACGAGAAATATGTGAGACATCGGATTATAAATTCATGTAAATGAACACCGTTATGACGAACGTCTCATCGTGACAAACAAACTAACCATCTCTACACAAATATGCATCCACAGAAATTAGACATCACGCAATACTGATCGCGGCTGTCGAATTTCCAAAGACAGTTCAATCAGACCCTTTCTGAAAGAAGCACTGTACTCGAATTTTGCTCGTGTTAAAGCTCCTCAATAGTACATACACTTGCCACGGCCACGATTAGAACACCATTCACGCATTCATGAGGCAACCGTGCTGATCACTGTGTCGTTGGCCCCACATTATACACGACTGAATTATCACATGAAACGCACAGCCATGTCGGCTCGTGAGGAATATTTACATTGCCCGATCGTCTTCTAAGTTATACGGAAATCGACGCAGTTGTTCAGCCCTAACCGTCACCCAAACGTGTTTGTCCTCCAGAATAATCAAACGTAGTTTTTTAATAACTTCACGGTAGCGTTTCTTCGACGTGTCCTGGTAATGTTTATTGTAGCCAGACTGTGTGGCTAACCTTGATCACTAAACATGACCCATGATGTACTATTGTTTAACTTCCCACTGAGCTGTCGTTATGACGCTCAGATGGCCTTCATTCAACATTATACGGTACAAGTCAAAAGTACACTTTAGTCAGAGGAGCAGAAGAGAGTAACGCTAGTGAAGGTTGCCAGGCCTGTTTGAAGGAAGTCTTCCATATTTGTAATATAGGTCGATTGAACGTTCGCAAACATTTTCGAAGAGTACGCGGGGATAAACGGTAAGTATGGAGAACGACTCACCGCACATTATAGGCTGGACAATTATACATTGGTGAATCAATCTTTCTAGTTAGGTTAAACTCTAAAAATATCCGCGAAGTTCAATTGTCTTTGTCAAAACTGGAAATGCCCACAGAATACAGTATGCCCGTTGTAAATACAGCCGAAAACACAGTTGACTAATGTACAGCTAAAACTTTCGTGCATGTTTATTCTGGTACACCATGAAAGTTGAATAAATAAATTTGATTTGATAAAAAGCAGATCGAACTGAACCAGGAGCAGTGGATACACTCTCAGTAACAAGAGGCTGTCATGTTCAGCTCAATAACTCGAAGTTTTAAACTCATTAAACATAAAAATAGGTATACAAAATACATCAGATATCCACTTACTTAACAGAAAAAGTTTCAACTTTACGAGTTATACTTTCAGTACAAATGACCCTCATTTAGGTACACGGTCTTACATCAGCAATAACGTATTCATTGTCAGCTGTTCGTTAGACAATACATACAATATGATCAAAAAATCATTTTCCTTACTTCAATACTATTTCTAGTCAAGCATAGCAATTAAAATTAGCTAGTTATGTCCGTGTATGGGTAAAAAAAAGAACCAAGTTTTCAGTAACTGGTACTTTGAAACTAATTCACCCCACTGACTGGATCTTAAACTGGGTAGTATTAGAGCGATCACTATTTTGATTCATGACCTCAAATCTAACACAAGCCACACTGGATCGAATGACCTCAATTAGTCATGAAAACCACTGACAATATGATGCGGTGGATGAGTGAGCGATTGATTGAGCTCATTGTAAAAGTGCAAAACAGCATAATACGTTAAAAATCGTAGAAATGTGGTAATTTGTTCGCTGTAATAAAATCACTCTTAAAATGAAACAGTTCAAGATTCCGCAATCCACAGTACTGTCAACAGGAATAGTCTGGGTGCATCTAACAGAGCTGTAGTCAACTTACAAAAACGAGAATTTACCAAAATTCCTCCTCACAAAAGACTCATCGATTTTATGATTGCACAACCCTTAGAATATATCAAAACTTTCTTACTTAATTCGTTTCAGGAGCTAACTTTCAAGGTATGTGGTATTCCAACAGACAAATCAATTTAAAGAATTCTACACAAAAACCAAAAATGGTTCAATCTAATGATATCCTGTAAAACGTAACACAGATAATCCGTTACCGAAGTAGCTTTTCATTTACAACCAACTACAACATAAAGTAGCCGCCTAGTACAAAAAAACACTGTGAACGTCACACTAATGATTCATTCATCCGGTAATGCAAATTACTGTTGTTTAAGGAATACAGATGGCAATGCAATAAAGTTAGTACAACAACGTCAAAATCGTTCGTTTAAAATAAATTGAATAAGAAACTTTTAAACCAGAATGTATTCAAGTACATAAGCTGAAAGGGTGTAGCTATGGTAAGCCCACTCGGTCTTGTTTTAGCTAATATGTTCATGGCCAAAATTGAACAGGCATAATTTCCAGTTGTGGACAAACTGTAGCTTTATAAACGGTATGTTGATGACATGTTCCTGATTGGACAAGACAAGAAACAAACAGAAACCGCAATGCAAGCTTTTAACTTAATCCGCCCGAATCTCTTAGTCACGAATGAAAGAGAATATGAGAAAAGTTCGTCATTCTTGGACATCCCGGTAAAACGCCGTTCAGACAGATCTATTAAACGTTCACTGTGCCGTAAACTAACATGGGCGGGACAATACACAAAATTCCGTGGCAAGTACACTGTTTTACAGAGCGTCAAGAATATGCTCCTATGATAGAGTACAGACTGAACAAACAATGTATGAAACGCTTCGTACCAAATATTTCCCTGAACGTTTCATCCGAGAATGGAGTAAACTTACACTTGTGAAAAAAGCAAGTTTAAAATTACTTAAAAAGCTGTCTACATAAAACTCCTCTTAAAAGGTGATGAATACCTTTGGAAAGCGTTGAAACTTGTGTATAACACAGCAAAGCTTGTCCTGTTTTCACAAACGACTGGGTTACCTCTCCCCCTGGTCAAAAAGCAAACACCTTTTGTTTTCTACTAGCCATCGCATTTATCAGTTTTCCTGCAGTTATGGAAACATACTTGGTGAGACAGAAAAGATGCCTAAAACTAGAGCCAAGGAGCACATCATGAAGTGACTGAGAGTTGCACTGACACCCACTATTGAGTGATACTAAGCGAAGATAAAACACCGCTTCATCCATTGTAAGTCACTTATCTACCACATCTTCATTTAAAGTCATGATAAACGCTCACAGCTCACAAGTTCAAGTACATTGAAGCACTGTTGATCAGCCGTCGACAGCTGGTTCTATGCGCATAAAAATAATCAACTGACAATCTTTGATCGCCGTGGGTTTAACCTTGAGTACCAATCACGATCCAGCCCTATCAGCACTTACAATCGTTTCATTTAATTCTGGTTGGTTTTGTTTTCCTACTAGTCACATGTTTACAACTGAAAAGAGTGTGCGAAATGAATTCATAACGTAATTTGTGTCTTCCGACTATTCTATTCAAATAGCCAACAAGGATTTAATGTTTCAAATGTCTGAAATTAAGGAGTAAGCAAAAAAGGACTTACATCTTCCACTTCGTAATAGAATTCGTATAGCCTGGTGGTCTTTTTCAAGATATCTGCAATCTCTTTCGCCTTGTTACAGTTATTTTCAGATCTGAAACAAAAGACAAGCAGGAAAATGGATTCAAGTACACATCATTTGACCGATTTGCGCTGACAAGTTGGTCATAAAATCAGTAGACGAACGTTGATCATTAGTTGAAATTGTTCAATAATGGGATTGAACACAGCTTTACTAAGGCAGTGCTATTGTAAACTGCTTTCTATCCGCAATGCGATTAGTGCAGGTTCATTCGTGAGTCTAACCGATTATTAGTAATAATATTATTATTATTATCATGCACTTTCCGCGACCCTGGTAATTATTTTTCCGTAAGTCTATCATAAAGAAATATGCACAACAAAAGGTCAGGTCATCAGGCACAAAGGCATTTCTGTCGTTAATTTCGGTTTGAACTCATGACGCTCAGTTACTTTAGCCAGTGACAGTCAGTATCTGATTAATCGCGGCTGAAAATCCGCATAAGCCCAAGGGGAACTTACACTCACTCAAAAGCCACTAATCGTGTAGATATTTAATACCACACGTGAACTGTGCGAACGAGATACAACATAGTAAACCCTGGGAAGACATGTGTACAGAGTAACCAAGACATTGACAGGCAAAATGTGTCGTATAACATGCAGCTTCCTTTGTGAGTAGTATAGCACGGTAACTAAACGGCAGATCTCAATGCTATGAAGACCAGATATTAGAATCAAATACGAGAAACGCGTACATGTACTGTGCGTGGCGTACCACTAAAGAGAATGTGGCTATAATACTACCCAGGATATGAATATCCGACAGCCGCGCAAAATAGTGTTTGCGTTCGTTGTTCTGTATTTTCATGCACTAATGGATGTGTTGCAAAAAAAAAAAACTTCCCGTGGCAAGCGTCTTGTGGTCATAACGAGAAAAATGCGTTCCGTAAACAGTGGCTCTCTGATCGCAACACAAGATATTCAGTACACAACTGCATACGTGGCACTGCCATAATACGGAAGCAATGCTTGTTTAAAACATATTGCGTGAACATCACACAAGCGAAGCTGTCAGGTTACACAACCACAGTGCAGTGTCGCAAACGTTACTGAACTGTACACTCCGCCCTTTGATGTAAATCGTCCAAAAGAGAATGGAACCTGCAACGGCGGTGTGTCAGCTCAAGACTAAGCGAGTAGCACTTCAAGTTCGAACAGTTTTGATTGTGGCTAATGCAGATTGTAACATTTAGAGAATCGTATGTTTAGCATGATTCTAACGGAGTCCCATTACAACGGTGGAAAATGAGCTTATTAAGCCCGTCTAGCAATGTGCCCAACTGGAGAAACAACTAGAAAGTGTATTCTGTACACCGTATTAAATGTCCAAACACGTTTATAAACTTTCAAGACTCTACTAAACTTTGTAAAATAGTGGAGGGAATAGAATGTACAGTGTGTATACGTGGTGCGGTGCTGAAGACATTGTTCAGGAAACAAATTCACAGACGTTGGATGACAACTAAAACACCGAAGATTACCAATTAGTGGAGTCACGATAGCATGTGGTAGGTCGGAGTTTACCAATATACGAAAACGCCCAATGTTAGTTAAAGTTGTGCAGACTAACTTTTTCCCAATAGAATCAACTAGATCCAAAATGCGCTCCCGGTTAGCTGGATCTTCTTGGGCTAGTTTGGTTCCGAATTCCAACGTACTGCGTACGCGGTCTGTACATGTAGCCATAGAATCACAGAACGCTTCGTGCTGTCGTTGAATGTCGAGCACAGCGTCCAATGAAGTCTGTGTAAAAGCAAGAGTGGAGTCCGTAAGATAAGCAAGTACACAGCGTTTCGCAAAAAAGACTGCGTTTTTTTTGTAACTCGTAGTTCAAACCTTAAGTTACCTTAGTGACACTGACGCCCAACCACCAATCTCACGGACACAGGTTAGAGACCGGTTATCGCTGCTGTCTTCATGCAAGTCTGAGCTACATTTTATTAAATATGTACACGAACACAATTTATTCAGATGACAACAAAAAAAGTGGCGTAAATTCAAATGGTAGAATAGAACACATTAAACGATAGTCAAAGTCAAGATACAAATAATCATCACATCAAGTGTATTACCACAGCTATACTTTTGTCGGTAAACAAAATAGTGGAGACATTTTCCCGATTACTGTCAACCCCGTCTTGCATTTGACATGTAGCCAAAACCCAGATATTTTTTAAGTTGTAGAGGCGAAGACATGTAATAAATTGTATAACCCTTGATTCATAAAATGACATGCGCATAATTATTAAGTTACCTTGGTAACAAAGTAACCAAGGCGACCGGATAAGTTGATGAATGCGAATTTTTCCCCTTTTGCTTTGACGGTTTGCTCGACTTGCTTTACAATATATCTGAGATACACTCCGTCGCAGCCAGTACCCAAGAAGTCGTAATGAGTACACTCTGCAGACAACACACTGTGCAGTTTAACCTTTCTTTCATCCGGAACTAATCCATTCGATGATCCAGTCTAGAAATTATGTAACAGTATATGTCAATTCAGCATACATATTTCATAAATGCTTGTTACTTCGTTTTACTGTTCAGTCATTTGAAACTGATTGGTTTTGTTTCTCATGTAATAGGAAACATCAGAGAAAAACACTCAATAAGTGATTAGTGCTAGAACAACCAGTAAAATAGATATCTGTGAAGCATTCACTTCGACTCTTGATGATGTCTTCAATGATTCAGATAGTTCAGCATCAATACATTTAGAAACTCGACTTCAATCACACTTAGCCACAGCTTTTGCATTCGCATAAATCCACCAGTCGGTCGTTTTTGGGAGGACAGCAATTTCGTTCAGGTTAGAGTACGCCAAGAATGTATATCCCTACTACGACTAGCATTCAAACTACGGCCGGTGTTCTCATGTTGAATGACGTGCCACAATAGGCATCACCTAATTATCATGCGTAAACAATGAGTCTGATTCATGTTTCATTTGCTAACCAGTGAATTAGCGATCAGTACAACCTTCCAGTCTATGCACCATAAACAATACGAACATATATATTATGAAGCCCAAAGAAGATGGTACACACACTGAAGTCTATAACTCTTTAGTCTGCTCAGAAATGCAATACCCGGGCCATTTAAAGTGACCGAAGGACTATGGCTGAAAACAATGAGCGCGTCACAGAGATAACAGCCATCAATTTGAGACCCGTCCGTTTGTGTTTACTTTGAATGTTTTAATACAACTGACCGGTTGGTCTGAACTTCCGGTAGTTCTTTTCCCCCACATTATACTCTTGTTAATATCTACACTTTGGTTAATATCTCCACACTAATGAAATCCTGTTCATTAGCTGGTTTGGAGCCATTTAACAGTTAACAGAACTTAGCTCGGAGACCGTCTACTCCAAGATTTAGATACACACGCGTACTTACTTATAGAACCACACAAGTGCTTCTGTCTAATATACCGTTTTCTAACGCTATTCCTCAGTCGATAGGTACTATGTGATGTTAGCCTAGAAACCAGAAACTATGATTGGTGCACTGAGCATCGGGTGTAACTATGACAATTACCGGCGGATAGGCTTGAGGCGACTCAAACGTAATCTGTTTATATTAAAGGGGTTACCAATTTTTTTTACACTACTAGCAATTACCGACATACTAATTATACTTGAATTCCACAGTCTTGTACCTGAAAGTCACTCAGTACACGCAAAGATTAAACCAGTACAGTAACAGAACGCACATTCATCTTCAACTGGCCACTTTATCCGTATACCGAGACCAGTAACATTTGGGTGTAACCACTTGGTGACCAAGCAACAACGTGGTCGCGAAATATGAAGACACTGACTGCTCCACTGAGCAAGGTGGGTTAGTGTGGCCTGCCTGATTATTGTCCTCGTGAACAGTCAAACTGCTGGTTAGAAACGTCATCCGAGACGCCAGTGACCATCATCATAACAGCCATGAGTCTGCCAATAGGTACTGTGGCTCGGGCCGCTGCTCATCTCAACAGTGATGTGGAATATTTAAGAAGGTTGAAAATTATTAAAACAAGACTAAGAGCAAGAACTAGAAATTGTAGGAATACAGGTCAGCCATTGACTGCGACACATCGCCATCTCAGATAGCGTCTCTAACCAGCGGTTTGAGTGATCACGAAGACCCCATCCAGGCAGGCGACACCTACCCACTTTGCTCAATGGAGCAATCGGGATCTTCATATTTTGTGACCACGTTGTTGGTTGACCACTCAGCATATAACGCCCGGTACGGTAAACGATTAGATGACATACGGAGTACGTGACCCAACCATCGCAAGCTGTGTACCGTGATTAATTGACCAATTGATCGCGCATCCCGAGCGTTCCGGAATACGCGCCGGCGAACTGCCATATTACTCACGCGATCAGTCCACTTAATATGGACCAATTCGTGGAGACAACGATGGGCAAACACAGCAAGCCTGTTGATGTCTTCTTTGTGAACAGGCCACGTTTCCGACCCATAAAGCAAAATGGAACGAACACAGACATTATATACCCTTCCTTTCAGCGACAACCGGACATCTTTTCGACGCCACAGCTGACGCAGTTTGGCAAAGGCAGCTCGTGTCTTTGAAATCCTCGTTGATATCTCATCAGCAATATTACAGCCTGACGAGATAGTGCTACCCAAGTATGTGAAACTGTCCACAGTCTCAAGCGGATTACCTGCAATGAAGAATGTAGGAGTTGGAGTGCCTCAGTCTTGAAGCAACACTGCACTTTGAAGGTGCAAAGCGCATTCCATACAAACCAGCCCGGCCGCTCAACCTGTTCAGCATGGTCTGCATGTTTTCGGCAGAGGGGCTAAGTAAGACAATGTCGTCCGCGTACTCCAGATCGGTCAATCTACCGCCAGGAAGAAGCTCAACACCAAGCTCACTGTATTCAAGAAGCACACTCTCCAGAATGTCGTACATGACAAAATTGTACAGGAAGAAGGAAATCGGACACCCCTGATGAACACCACTAGAAGTGATGAACGCCCGAGACCGTTATCCATAAACTCTCACCATGTTTGTAGAGTGAGCATACAGTGATTTCAACAGATACACGTATTTCCTTGGTACTCCCTTGCGAAGGAGACAGCCCCAGAGAACGTTACGAGCAACTGAATCGAAAGCAGCCTTCATGTCCGAAAAAACTACGACTGTCAGCTGTCTGTAACAGTGCTGATGTTCAAAGATCCGTCGCAAGGTAAAAATATGATCAACGCAACCTCGACCGGATCGGAATCCTGCCTGTTCTTC